>JARJEC010092698.1:0-23460 GCA_030264575.1 Tachinus sp. AB-2021 | reverse complement strand
AAATGAAGAATTGCGTCAAAAGACTTGGCTAGAAGCGGCTAATCGTAGATATAGCCTATGTGGAGAAGAAAAAGAAGAAATATCTTAACACTGGATAGACGAATGTGGGGGAGTAGCAGGAGAAAAAGTCAAGGGAGTGACAGTAAACACCGTACTTTCAGACAAGGGAGATGGATTAGAGTTTATGAAATATTTAAAAAAAACGAAAGTTAGAAAAGGACGGAGATAATGAAAAGATTATTTTGAAAATAGAATAAATTTTAGTATTTTTTGTTAATTTCGATTTATTTTATAAGTATATTTTTATGAATTTTTGGTTTTAGGTTTTATATATATATATATATATATATATATATATATATATATAAAACCTTTATTGGCACTTTAAAATAACTTACATATTGAACTTAAGACAAATTTTTTAACCTTTAAAACAATATATATATATATATATATATATATATATATATATATATATATATAGCTGTAACAAACTTAAGCATTTAGGTTTATTGGCTTCTTTGTCCCGAAAGTACTTCACCAATTAAAATCCGCAATAAACATAAAATTTAAACTATTTGGTTTATATTGTACAGAATCATTTAATTTAAAACTTTATTATTATTAAAAATAAAAATTAAATTACTTGCATCATGATACGAATCACAAAAGAAAATTAAATTGTGACTGCACTAACGATAATTTATTCGAGAAATTTCATATGATTACTTTTATATGATATAAAAAAACTAGATATTATCGTTAAATATGTAGCAAAAAAAAACTCCATTGTTAAATATTAGCCCGGAGGACGCAATTTTAGAAATTGAAATGAAAAAAAAAAACTACTCCAATTTTTAATTTCACTTTTTTTCAATCAATCTATTATCTATAACAATACACCTTATAATTACTGTGCTATAATATGTAATTATATAACGATACATATCGAGTTAGATTGAATCGTGCGATTAACAACTGACTAAACGCTACTAAATTGCATAAATACTTCTATCTGATTGTTTATGAATGAATGTAGTTGTTATTGTGTTCAGTAAGAGCTGAATATGAATGAAATCATTATAATTTAAAAACCACAATGATTTTCCATGAGATTATAACCACCGTGTCTGATAATATTTGATTTTGGTAATTTGTGAGGGGATTAGGATTTTCTTATGAAATATGTAAGTGACTAATCGCAAAACAGAGACATTATGTGCCTGTCGTGCTTAATAATAATTAAAAATAACTAACATTACGAAGGTTTTATTAAATGAATTATATTTTTCATGGAAACTATCAGTGAGCAATAAGCTTTAAGCAAATTATAAATAATGTATCTTATAAAAATACTTATATAAATTATTAGCCTAATCGTTTTATTCAAATTTATAGTAAGAAATAATGTATAGTAAGAAATAATGCTAACGTATATTGTTTGCGTAAAGCTTTAACTTATTATTTAAATGGGTTCGGCGTCTGAAGCATCATTCAATGCTGTAGAACTGGATACTGTTACTATTAGTTACATGTTACATAATTATATAAAAAATGTTATTTAATTAAATCATAGTATACTACTTCATAGATACTAAAATTTAATTATAAAAGTTTAATATGATTTATTTAAAATTTACTACTAATTATTTTTTATCAAATTTATAATATGTTTTAATATTTTTATATTATTTTTGTCTTATTGACTTATGAGTATTTTTATTGTAAAAAATGTATCAAACATAAAGTGGCAAAATTATTATATAAAGATTTATAAATTCTACATACCTCGTTAAATTCGTTTACTGTGAGCAAAATTTTGGTAGATCCTAATTTGTCACGAAGCCCATCAATTGCCTTAACGTCCGAACTTGCAGGTAGAATAATATGGCTACATTTGCAGGAGTCGATATCCTTCGTTTTTCCGTAATAACAGAACAATTTCGAATTGCTCTTCTTGTTATAACAGTCTTTACTTAAAACCGTGCTAAATGCCAGCAAAAAACAAAGCGTGGCACTTAAAAATTTCATTGTTTTTGTTTTAAATATAAATATATTTTGTTTGAATTCAAATTCTGCTACAAATTCATAATTAAAAGCACGAGCACCGTACGCGTGTAGTATTCGTCTCGGGAGCGCGCTGAAAGTGAGAGCGCGCACGTTTTTTCGTTGTTATTTTTTAATGCACTCTCGCTTTTATATTCTCGCGATCTGAATTAGTCGATCGCCGAAGATTGACTGTCTTGAAACTGGCGTGGTTCTGAAAGACGTAGGGTGTTATACAAGGCTAAGGTAAAAAGTGGCGGGTGCCTTTTCATTATTTGAAAGGTGCTTTATTGAAAATGAGGAGTTTGCTTTTTCGGTTGACATATGTGGTTTTTTTTTGTTAGATTTAGTAATCAATTTATAGCTTATCTTGATGTTTTTAAATAGTATTAATTTTTGTTTTATCTTATTCTTTTTTAAAGTATGGGAACTAGGTTATGAAATTATTTAAATCAAGTTAAGTAATCAGTTATAGTTAAATAAGTTTATATAGTCATTTATTTTATTTCTATTGGAATAAATAAAATAACATTAAAATTACTTATGATAATTGCAGCAATATTTTTTAATGGTCTTAATTTTTATTATAATTTTAATAACTAATATAATCTGTACCCAAATATCAAAATATGTTTTTTAATTTGTTTGTAAAATGGTTACAAAATTGGGATATTTTAGAGAAGATGTTGAAAGATTTTAAACAATTAAAAAAAATATTTGTTTAAGATATTTTATTATTCAAAATATAAATAGGAATTCTAACGGAACGTATTAAAATATAAAAAGTTTTAAAAATGTAAAAGCTTGTTTTTTACAAAGCTTGAATCAACAACGAGTTGAGAAATTTTGGAATATAGTGTTAATAACTGTAAGGTGTTTTTATATAGATGCAAGTGGCAACCTTTCTCGTACAACTACTTACCATTTAATAACTATGTGTACCAGTTGAGTTGGTTCACAATTTGCCTATCCTTTTGCAAGAATGGTGACAGTGTGACTGCTGATTAACAAGAATTCTTCGTCATTAAAATTTAGGTTGTCATCCAGTGTTCCAATTTCAGAAAATGCGTTAAGAGTTATGCGGAAATTAGTACAGCTCTAAAAAAACACCAGAAGGTCGACTTAGTCACCAAACTTTAGACAGCAATATAGCACTTTGGGTATAAAGTATAAGTAACCTCTAAACAATATGATAATATAATCAATACTTTTGTAGTTAGTACAACTTAAATTTTTTTGGAATATTTGAGAACATGTTTTTGAGGTAAAATGAAACTAGTTTACAGTTTGGAGAAACATTCAAAATTTTAAGTTTCAATGTAAGTTTAACAGAATTTTGTACACTATTCGGAGATTTATAATTAGTAAAGCATTTTATTCAATTTAATGACAAAATCTCTGAGGGGGCTATTTATGTATGAAACTACTGGCCTTATTAGATTGATTGGTTTGTGGGATTTGTCTAGGCCATATAGTTTAGGGGCAGAGGGATTCATTCATATTTAAAACATTGTATTTTTCAAAGTTGAATCGGAAGAGAATATCGGAGTCCGTAACGAAATCTTTAACTTGTTTTTTGATTGTATCCTTAGGTATGATTTTAATATTGTCAAGTCCTCTGCATCTAATAAAAATGTAAATTTGATCTAAATAACTGTCTTTAGTTAATATTACCGTCACATTTGATTTGTCTACTCGTATAATTATTAAATTTTCTGTCTTTACTTTACTTTTTACTGATTTAATTAATTTTTATTCTGTATGCGCAATTCTTACAAAAGGTGTATCGTTAAATATATTTTTAATTTGAGCTTTTGTTAGTGTCTTGTTAACTGTATTATGTGTTTAACGTCTACAATTAAAATCTGAATTACACAATCTCGAATATTGGGGCTGTATTTTCTACCGTTTGCAAAAATTGTCTGTTTGTTGTTGTCTGCGGTTGTGAAATTTAAATCTGTTAAGTTAATTAATTTGCGAGTTAAATGTTACAGGGGGTTGAATAATTGCATTGCTATCAGGAGTAGTGGCCACTTTCTGGTGCTCAAGTGATTTTATTTTTTTCCGATTGTGCAAGATAGTTTTTATGTATGACATTTCTAGTAATAAACTTAGTCGCTTAATAAATTAAAAATTGCTGGATGGAACCTATAAGCTAACTCGGAATGTATCAAACTTATTGTAGCATAAGGATGGTTTCGACATTTACTACGTGGTACTTCATTATAAACAATTTACTAAGTCTTTACTACAAAAATATTCATTGAAAATCACTATATTAGCGACTTAAGTTTTGACTTGTGAAGGTCACACTTGATAATAACCTTGACAAATAAAAACTTAAGTCGCTAATGTATTGATTTTCAATAAATGTTTTTGTGGTAAAAACTTAGTAAATTGTTTTATTTTAAACTTATTGTACCTTTGGATTATATCTTGTCTCCGGAAATAGGATAGGACCTCTTCTTTTATCTAAACCTTCTGGGCAGTTTCAATTGACTTTCTGGTGGTTCTTGATGTGGATGGACATTATTTGAATTAATTTTAAATTAAACTAACTTTTTTATAGGCATTCTTGTAAAAACCATAGGGAACCTTGAGTCACATCTCCTTTTTGCTGGAAAATGCGAGAGAAAGCTTTACCAACAAGTATTCTAGCAGGGTTGTGATAATAATGTGTGGGTGTACGCTGGCGTTTTTCAAAATTTGGCAATTAGCCCGGCATGTAAGCAGCAAATATAGCCTCATATTTGTGTTAAGCGGGGTAGAAATGCTAGTTATAAGATTGAAGAGTACATTATTATAAGTGAAGAGTCCGTTTTAAATACAAATTGGGAAGGAGGGCTATGAAGGCTGCAAAACAACGTTGGAATATGAGTCGAAAAAGTTTGGATGTAATGAGGGATAAAAACCAGTACGAATGGAAGTTGTATAATAAAATCATGTAAAAATATTGTAGGAAATTGCAGGACCTCTAATTTCCGTTAAAATTTCTGATTTTTGTCATTAGTATTATAAAAAAGCAGATATTAAAAAATTCACTCTCTAATGATACCGCTTTTTGGCTTGTATCACATTTTCATGGAAAATTCTATAAAAAGTTTCGAACACAAATTATTCAAAATATTTTTTCAAAAATTTGAAAAAACTAAAAATCTAACTAATAGCACTCAAAATATAATAAAAAACGAGAACATTTTGGTGGATATATTTACAGTTTGTGGCTTGAAGGATTACCCTATAGTAAACCCTCTAGATAGTTTCGTAATTTTAATAACAAAAATAAATAGGAAGAAATGACATATAACCACTCACAATAAAATAAATAAGCTTTATCCTGAGAATTTTCAACTAATCCCTAAAAGATGCACAACAAGTACCATACTAAAACTAGTAATAGCAATCCAATAAATATTGTTTTTATTTTTATTACTAACAACAAAAAATGAAATTAATATTAAAACTTTTTATTGCAAATATTGGATATTATTAATCACAATAATTATATTAATCATAATAAGTGTAGGTATAATATAATCCTCTGGATTATACAACAGAAAATTTATTTATCACTTGCTCATAAAACATTTAAAGTGCACAAGTTTTACCAAATTCCATCTTGTAGTTCAGTGTCTTTCCCGGAAGAAAGGAAAGCCGTCATATGAGTCATTTCCTTGTGTTATAATACATATGATTAAATGTGCACTATTTCATATAAAAAGTATCATAATGACATCTATAATAAAATAAATAGCTTCTTGTGTCATTTAATAGTAGCATGTATTAAATTTATTTAATTTCATTAATGTATACTATTCTAACTATAAAATGAATACAATAATAGCATTAATTAGTTTTAAGTATTTGTCTAATATATAGTAATATACATATTAATTGTCATACTTTTTAAAAACCATACCATACAAAAATATGAAGTTTATATAAAAAAATATAGTTACATTGTTTCAATTTTTTTGTATAGAAAGAACTGTAGATTTGCATTGCGTGCGCTTTAAAGTACCTACCAATTAGCTCTAGAATTTGCGACTTATTTTTTAGATCTTATAAGATAAACTTAACTATTAAGCCGGTTGAGTGGTTACCTGTAAAAACGTAAATAGAACCTGGTTAAATAAACAAATAAAAAATTAAATTACAGTAGTGCCTGTGGTTAGAAATGTAAATAGGCAATTAACCTTTAAATTAGTAATAATATATAAATTCATTGTTTTGAATCACAATGCAAAATCGGGTAAATGTAATATTTACTTTCCTGAACAATTAAGTTAAATATTAATCATTATTGATACACTTTGATAACATACATTGTTTTTGTATCCAATGCTATAAATAATAACAATGTAGTGATCTTTCTTAATTTTTTTATGTACATATAGCAAATACAATAAATATCTAAAAACGGTAGCGCCGTTAAAGTATAGGCCAAGGTCTTGCCATAAGGTAGGCGATTGGATTACTTCAGCAAATCCGGTACTGAGTATATTTTTTACCTGCGAGCAGCTGCGAACGACACTTTAAATAATTGGATCGGAGTTGCGTAATCTGTGATTTTAGAAGGTTTCAGGCATGAAACGCAGCCGATAAGACACATTATTCATATGAGACCTTCGGGTAATTAAGAGAACAAAAAATTGCATTTGCATTCCAGATTTTTGCAGGACACAAATTAATTTCTGAGCGTATAATAACGATAATAACTCAGCTGACGGGAATATATCCTTGAAGAATTTTTAAATTCATGGGTTAACCCAACCGAAATTAATTATTAATATATTTTAATCATTGCCAACTCCAATTTCAATTTCAATTGCAATATTATATGCACGCCTTTGTAATAATAGTGTAAGTAATTTAAATATTAAATAGATAGTAAAATAATTAAATTAAAATCTTGGTAATCATTCACTTGTAAAATATATTATATAATTCTTACAAGCAGGTTTGACATCCCACATGCCAATTTCAACACAATGAAAATTTATCGCAAGTAATTCTAATATAGACTGCCACCGGGCATGAGATAAATCCCCAAAATGAGAATACTTACACAACATGTGAAAATGCGTTGAAAAATGTTCAATACTTTCTATCTGCATAATCCCATTATAAAATCGATACCAGTGTTTTTTATTATTATCATTGGATAAGGATCTTAATAAAGTCATAATATACAAGTGGGCTTACAAGAAAGTTGAATTATATATTTTATTACAATAGACTGTAAAAATCTATTCCAACTATAATAAATTCTCACTGTTGCAATTTGTAACAACTAGTCTCTTGTACGTTACACCCTTTTGGCACACTTGCATATATTTTCCGAAAGAAAAATCGAGTTAAATCATTCGAACCATAATTTTCGGACTAACCCGCAATACACAGACCTAGTTGGGAATAATTATTAATCACGATCTGACCTTAAACATGCAAACGTAAGTATATAATTATGTACAATTGTTAATTAAATCAACAATATTTTTTCTTAAACGTTTAAAACCGCAAGAATGTCGCTCCTATTCGACACCTAAAATGTGAAAATGAGCGGTGCTTACGCAAATGACCATTAAAACGTTTTAAGAATTAATTAAGCTTCATTATGATGAAATAACTAACGAAAATATTAACAATACCAATACATATCTGTCACAAAATTACAAAATTGTTTGAAATGTATGCATATCTGTTTTCTTAATACTTTTATATAACAATTGAAATAGTTTACATTATTTAAATAGGTTAATTCTAATAGCTAACATAATAAATTTCAAATATTGCAATTTTGTTAACAATCATTATTGAATGAGAATATAGAAATTAGAAAATTGTTATTGCAAATAATTTAAATAGAACTATTGTTATTGAATTTGGTATTTACTTGATAAAATTACATAGTAACTTGTAATGAAAGCAGTCGCATTATGTCGCATTATTCTAAGATAAAATTTTATTCTGTACTCGAACCGTGAATACATTAGCCTATATACTTTAAAAAGTGTAAACCACTACCAATAATTTTAGCACATGATCTTTTTACTCTTTACAGCAAGTTATAACTAGTACACAAATAAATAAATGTAGCTATAAAATTTAATTTATATTTATTAGCAAGATCTTCATTACTTTGTAAAAGCATAAAACAACGCAGTTTTATTTTTACTGTACTAATCATGCAGATTAACAAAAAATAGAAAAAACAAGATACAAATTTATAAAATTACAATATTATAACTATTAAATAACTACTAGGCCATTACTTCAATTTGAAATAAATGTTTCAAAAATTAGGGGATCGAACGTAGGCTCCATTTAAAATATTTATTGTAAATAATTATTATTTACAATATACAAATTTTTAAAGTCAAAAATTAACAAAATGGTAAATCATTGCACACAAGTGATAAAAAACAAAAATGTTATAGCAATAAATAATAATTGTTGTGCAATTACTTTTACTTTGAATTACGACAGGACAAATAGCCGCTGACAAGACTTATAATTATTTGGTTTAGAAACCGTATACTGTAATCTTCATATTTTGAAGATTAAAGAGATAAGGGCTAGAGAAACAAAGAAATTTCCGTTTGAGAGCGCAGCCAGGGATGCCAACTCATTTGGCAGTGTCATAACGTTTCATTATATAATGATATGTCTACTATACTTGCCTTGTCATGGCTTTTATCATTTATAATTCTATTTTTTAGAGATACTTCTACCATGGTGGTGGATGCAAAAAGCCACCTGCCTGACCGGGCAACCAGGCGACCAGGCAACCAAGGCATGTCCTTGTTGTTGTCCTTCCCCACTTCCAACTTTTTGTTTGTGCTATTTATATATTTTTTAATTAAACGGAGTATTTTAGATCGCTGTTTTAATCTTTGTTATTATTAATTAAAAAATGTTTAATTCAAATATATCCATTCGGATTTTAACTTTCAACCTTTGAAAGCAAAGATGAGAAAAAAATTACTAATTAATTTCATGGCACGAAGGACAAGTAGACATTTTTTTAAATTAAATTAATTAATTCAACGTGATTACTTTTATGTACTCTAGAGTAACAATAACAAAATTATTTTTACATATTTCTCTCGATATTTTTCGAATAAAAAGCTACTGCTTACTTATTAAGCTGGATTTATACAACGGTTTTAGTTATAAATATAGAAATTAAAAAGTTCAGAAATTTGCGTATGGCATGTAACCGCTCATGTAACTGATGTTTTAAACTAAATTGAAACTGCCCATGTAGTTACATGCTATGCGCACTTTCCTGCGCTTATTTTAATTCCTATTTTTAAAACTAAAACCGTTGTGAAAAAAAACGATATCAGTTCCAAGTGTTTACCAGATTTTATCACTTGATGATTTGGTTCCTTCCTATACAACTCAGCTTTTATATACAATATTTATTCTTAGTTTATATTTAGATTAAATTTTTAATGGATTAATTTAATTTGACAATATTTTTTTTATAATATAATTTTAATTGATATGTAATACCACAAAATATATTATACTAATATAAGCGGGTCTGATGCAAAATTTGATTTGCGTGGAATTTTTACTAGTTTGTTGATAAAAAATAATTATCGCACTTTATTTGATGTAGATACCTGACCCTATACTTTTTCCTTCGAACTAAAAGCAAGCAGTGAAAAACGTGCACAGAGAGGCAATAATGAAGCGAGATTACACGCTTTAAAATTTCAACAACCAATAGCAGCCTATCTACTGGTTAGCACGTGATTTATGCCTCCGTAATTTTGCTGAAATGAGTATAACAGTAAAAGTTGATGTTATAAAAATGGTAGCAACGGTTTTAAAATTGGTTTTTATTAAATTTAATTTTTTAAATTTTAATATTATTTTTATTATTTAAGGCTCGACGTGCCGCGTTTAAAATTCAATCGTTTTTGATTCTTGGGGCTCAAACGATTTGGTATTTATTAATTAAAAATAGGAAAATTGCTTTCGTAAAGAACTATTCTGTTATCGAATTGTTTTTTTTTAGTCATATTTTTTTCCTCGCAATAGACATTTTAAAAAAACAAATTTTATATTGATGTTTAGTCATAAACAAAAGCATTTGTTTTGCAGATAGTCAAAAACCTAATCCGATAGCCGGATAGATTGTTCTTTCACAAACAATTCTTGTAAAATAAATATGAAATTAATTAAAATAGAAAGTCACAATCATTTGAGAGCTACACCTCTATTGGCAGGAATTTATTGTGTTTTTACTGCCGTAAAGTATTGCCATCTGTATGAATTGCGCATAGAGCGTGTACTAAAACACAATATTTAAATCTGTTTATGCACCAGTGGCCCCGTAGATCTTGTTTCGAAGGTGTAAAAAAATAGTATAATGCATATATCAGTTTAAATATATAACAAATTTTATTTATGAGTTTATTTAAGATAATTTAAGTATAAAATTTACTTTTGTAAAATGAAATTAACAAAGCTTATTAATAGAAAAATATAACTTAAACGGATGGCAATATTCTGTTACTTTTTTCTACCTAATTGAGTATCATTTGGCAAAATATTCTACTATTCTTCTTAAAATGGGACACAAAGATCATGAATTATAGTAGATGCAACTACACAATTTCTAAGTTGCCTTCTACAGCATTTTCTATAAGGTTTCTATATAAGGTACATGTTTGTCAGTTTAGTTTGTCTATTTTAACTTTATTTATCCAGGTATTCCTTGCCGAAATCTTGCGATATCCTGCATTAGTATAGTCATTTAGTCTAGAACTGGCAAAACTTTTATGGAAGAAATCTCTACTATTTAAAAAAATTCTAAAGTATGTAATAGGTTTTAATATTTCAACTCTTGTTATCATAGTGGTCCTTGTACAGCTTACTTTATTATAATAATGTAGGCCCTTCAGGGCCCTTTTAAGCAAGCTTTATGTGTTAATACGACATTTTTTATGAACTTTTGTACAGGCGCATTTTATTGCACCACCCTTTCAATTTTGACTTGAACAAAAATGGATTCATATACTTTATATTTGCTATACAAAATTATGTTTTTACGGCAAAAGGATGCCTTGAGGGGCTCTCCAAACTAAGACTGTTTCATTAATTAAATAAATTTTATCGCTACAGACAAAATATGAAGGGCTCCCAAATGTAATTTGTCTAGAAGCCCCTACTGCCCTTAATTCGCCGCAGGCTATTTTTATAAGAAAAAGTTTATATTTAATATCTTAACTAATAATTATTTTATGTTTCGGATGGTTATTGTATTTTATTGTATTGTATTGTACAATGTATTTAGTTTTGTGTTAATTTACATTTGATATATTTATTTTAAAGAATTTGTATTTATTTTGCATAATATTAATATAATTTTGATATTGTTTATATATTAAAAAAACTAATTAACTTTTTTTTAATGTATAAAAATAATATCAATACAAAGATTAAAAATTAATAATTTAATATGTTTTGAATATCCCGACACTCCTTATTTTAGTTCCGTGGAATATCGCTTGTAGCGCTCAGATACAGTCCGAGACGTGTATATGGAGTTGCAATTCTATTTGTACATATTTGTCTATGGGTTATTCCCTCTTTAGCGCTTCAATTTGTATTATGGATTGGCAATTTTATACAATTTCCATATAAGCATAGTATAGGAGAATACTGCAGACGCCATCTACTGGATTAAAGTTTCACTAATATTTAATTCAAATCTGCCCCGCTCTGTTAAAAGACATAAAATCGTCTCACGGCGCGTTTATTAATTATAAATATTGCATCTGCTAACACGGCAGGTTTGAATTAAAGATCAGTGAAACTTTTATCTATTAAATGGCACCTACAGTATTCTATTATCGTATTAACTATTTCAATATAACAAAAAACGTCAAAATAGTTTTATAATAAGTAATACCGCCGGAGCCATATTCATATCCGCTATCCGGCGGATTTTGCCGATATTTTAAAAATTTGATTCCGGCAGGATCTTGTTTACTATTCGGCTGAATCTAGCCGGATCTCGTTTAATAAACAAAATTTTTATTTGTTTAGAAAAAACAGGTTATTGTAAAAGTGCACTAAATTCATATTATTATAATTACAATTTTTGCATATTATAATATGTATATACTTTCTAAAGTTAATTGTGATAATTATAGGCATCCAGTAAGTCCTGCAAGTCCTCCGGCATGTTGAGCTTGTGGCGAGTCGGCTGTGGCTAAAACTGATATTAACTATTACGTGCGAATAATAGAATTTTATTAAGTTGTGCAGTTTCTTCTGCTATAAACCCAGTTTATAGAATTATGTTTTCAAACCTTTACAAATATATTTAAAAATATTAATTATTTAATTTTTCCTTGAATTTAAGTAAAAGTATTTAAAATATTTTATTTGTTTAATATCGTACAACAAAATGAAATAAAATTTCTTATTATTAGTGTTATTATATTTCTCAAAAAATATTATTTATGTAAACAAATATATTTGAAAATTTTTCTTTTGATTTCTCACTATCACCAATATTTACTTAAACGCAGCGTATTAATATCCTTTTTACTGAACTTACTTGTATTATGTATAAATTCAATGTAGAAATATAATTGAAGTAAAATTTATAGTGCTATAGTTGCTACAGAAAATAAATTTATAAATTAAATGTCATATTGAAAATCATAAACTGATTTAATAAAATATGACAAATGCTAAAGAGAGATATTTGTAAAACAGGTAAACTTATGTAACATCACTGTTGATTGCAAAAGTTTAATCATATGGTGTAATATCAAATAAAACTCATTTTAAATTTTTAATATGCAGATTTAATTAACGCATATATATGAGTAATTGATAGTTTCCGGTTCTAACACCTTATAATTAATACATTTCTTGATCCAATTTATATAAATGATTAATTATTTGCAGAAATTATACTCAATTTTGACGTTTCATAAAAATTCAATATCAATAGAGATTGTATATTGTGTAGTATTTATCAATCATATATTGTTAATTTGATTAGTCCTTGTAACGCATTGAAAGAAAAATTAACAATATTGATTTATATCTCAATAAGAGCATACCAATTTTTTCGTTTTTTTTTGTTTTACATTTACTTTTGCTTAGATCACATTATCAATAAATTATTTGTATCAATGCCTTATCAATCCTCTCTTTTATATACATGTACATTTCTTCCATTTCTTCAATTCTTACAATCTTCGTTTTGGTTTTATTGGTACTAAATCTATAAATTAATTTTATTTATTTCTTCAAGTTTTAACTTATAGCTTCTTCTGTGTTTGAATTCAAATAGCTTTTCCCCTATATTATCCTTTATGATTCCTAAACGTTTTTTATATATTATACTTAACAAAATCTTCAGTTTGCGTTATACAAATTACATTTTCTAATGATAATAAATAATAAATTAAAGCGTCATCCCGGGTTGACACTATATAAAAGATAATTTACTTTGTTTTCTGTAAATTAAGCAGTTTAACATAATTTTACTCAGGTTGTTTTGTGATCCAAAATAAAATTTAGCAAAAAAGATATTTGTAAAATAACATTGCACGCGTACTTGCATTAAAAAGAAATACTTTTTTTCTGCGTTTTTGAACGGGCTGTCACTAAGAAGAATACATAGTTGTACTAAGAAAATAACGAGGTTTGAGCATTTTCAAGTACACCTCGATGTTAAATTAGCAGAATGAATAAGAGATGAATATGAATAGCCCGTTATAACACTTTAATTTAGCATTTATGTGAGTGAGTATCATAATACCCTCCAAAAGGCTTACTGAATAAAATTACCGCCACAAATCTGTTACCAGCCCCTGTGTATAAATAAAATATTTTTCCATTGCTTCTAAAAACAAATTTGTTGCCTATTAATTCATCATATACATTAAAATCATAACTGGCTTATCCTGACTACCCCATTACACAATAGTGAACTTTTTTTAATAATTATTTTTGCACACATTTCAACAATCCTTACATCCTTTCTAATCTTTATATCCCCAATAGTTGACATAGCATCATCTATCAAAATGCTTTTACTTAATTTGTCTATCTATCAATTACTCCTTTTCTTTTTAGATGTAACTGTTTTAGTTTATTATTTGCTTGATCAGTATCTTCCATCTATTTTTTTGATCCGTGTTAAAACTTTTAAATTTATTTTTAATCTATTATCTTTTGGTTATTCTCTATTTCTGTGTTACTACTTTTTAATTTTCTTTCACACCTAATTTGATTAATTTTATTTTACTTCAAATTATAACAATCATTTTATCCAAATATTTTATTTTCCTATAAGCGTTGTTTTATAATTCTATTCGTTTCTTTTATTAGTTCCATATTCTAGTTATCTTTATTTATTACTATGTAAAAATTTAAATCATACAATTTTGTTACAGTTTTATATAGTTGAAAACTGAGTTATGGTGTAGAGGGCATATGCTCTAAATGCGGATAGTTAAATTAGCAATATATTTGAAGACAATGTGATACCGTTTGTTCTACATATTTTGGCGAAAATAGTACTTTTCTACTTGGTAATTGTAAATTTAAAAGTGTTCAGTACAATATACAAATTCTGTTCCCGGTTAACTAAAAGTTGAATGCCTTAGCACCGTGCAACTTCCATCTGTTTGAAAATCTTAAAAAGTTGCTTTGTGGAAAGAAATTTATAAGTGATAATAAAGTCATTGACGCTGTAAATGATTATTTTTAAGCCCTTGACAAATCAATTATATAATCGTTGGAATAAGTGCGTAAACCTAATAGAGACTATGTTGAGAAATAAAAACAAACCAACCCAAAAAGTTTTATTTCGGTGTTCATGGACTTGTAAAATCAATTATCAACTTGGAATCTACTTATCTTGAACTACTTAAACAATATAGGTCATAAATTCCTGTTGTTAAGAATACAGAAGAAGTAAGAGCTAGCTTAATTGAAAAATTTTAGAAGTATATAACGATTATGAAATGGTAAAACTCAGTTCCTTAAAAATTACGTGATTATTTAAAATGTTTGGTTCTGAGGTGGTTTGTCAAGCGTTGCTGCACTGAGGTTCTGTTGGTCCTATTGTGCACCTTTAGTTAGGTATTTAGTACAAAATTCTTAACACACGACTTTTTATAAAATATTTATTTTTAAAATAAAAGGATTATGATTGTAGAAAAGTAATGTACTATTTGTATATTACATGATTATTAACAGTCAATACTAGTTGTGCCACACAGACTTTAATAGCTAATTTCCACCATTATTCAAATGCAGTTGTATTTTTGTAGGATCTCAAATTGGGGAGTTTGTAAATGCATGGATACCTTTTAAAAATGTTGTTGCAAATATTTAACCATAAGAGTGTTGGTTAGCGAGCTATTGTTATCTTAACAAGTATTGAGTTGCAATATGTCACTAAAGATTTATTTTTAGATTTACACCTGAGTTGTTCTCCTGAGAATTTGGGACCGTTGAGCACTGAAAAAGGTTCCATCAGGACATTTTTCAGATGGAAGAACGTTACCAAGACAAATGGAAGTAAAGTATATTTCGGCAGATTACTGAAAAAAGATCAAATGATCGTAACATTATAATAAAACTTTAAATTTTTTTGTTTGTGATTTTTTAAATATTTTAAATTGCCTAAGAAAATAACTTTTTTGTTCTGTCAACTACATATTACAGTAAGAAAATATCATAAGTCCATGTGGCACGACAAAATTACAATATTATTTACCAGTGTAATTTAATGTAATTACAATTAATAATTTACTTCGTTCCGTTCTTATTTGCTTTACTATTGTTTTATATTCAATTTCAAACTTAAAACGTAAAATGTAATTAATTATTTAAAACTAATTAGTGTTATTTAAAAAAAATTTCAAATGAATAAATATCTTGTATTTATCTTTAATATGTGTCAATAAATAATTTGAAAATTTAAGAAAATATCACTATTTAAATTTCTTTCACACATAATTTAAATACCGCCTTGATTTTGTAATTTTATGACTTGCGATTTAATCTAATGCTACTCGTGAGCATTGAAGTTCAATCAATATTATTAAACATAATATATGTTAACAATAAAGTGAAATAAATGTCAAGTTTATAGTTTCGCATTCCGAGCAAGGTCCTGTATTGAAATGTCAAACTGGGGCAGTTAAAGTGCCAACCGCACAATTACCAATTCAATAAGTGAAGACAAATAAATAAAATTTATATTTATAAAGAATGCATTCTATTTTTAGCTGATGTGAATATAGATATAAGTCCGGTTTATTTTTTTATTATACTATTCATAATATCTTGATTTATAATTCAATTCGACTGAGTCATATACTAAGAATTATTATTATGTTGGTCTAATTCAACATGTAAAATATATTGGTTTACACATTTACTTGTACCGGACTTTACGTATTGCACAACGCCAAACTGGGCTGCCCTGCTTAAATAATGCTGCTGGCTAAAGTCTGCAGGAAAGAAAGCACGCATAGATGCGTCCAGAAATAAAGCCGGTATTATATCATGTCTAGTCTAACCGAACAAAAATGAAAGTAAAACAGACCTAAAATACAAAGCAGCCGGAGTTAGCTTAAATCAATAAAGTACGACACCTGCATTTTAAGTAAATTTGGTAAAATTGCGAAACCAATATGCAAAAGATTTACAGCGCCGCTATAAAAATAAACATACTTGTTTAAGTAGTCTCTCACCTACAATTAAATGTACCTGGCCAATAATCAAAAATTCATGCAATAAATTTTAGGATCGTGATCTAGTTTGACGTATATATAATTCTCTCCCCACATTAAAATGTCAAACTGCTACTTAAACTTGACCCAATTCATGTCTTATATGATAATGTGCTGTAGTTCATGTACATCATAAAAAATAAACGTTCGTATTATGTGTAATTATCGCAGGAAATTTGGTGAATCTTAAGCGAAGGTATGTGTGCAACACATGATGGATGAGCAAGTTTTATGTGCTGTGGGTTGGAAATCTGCAGACTCATCATAGTTTTGTATAATTTGCATAATTTAGAGGACTAATTTAGATTATTTCAGAATGAAATCGATTAGTCATTCGTTTGATTAGGATACTATTGATACTCTAATTTAAATGTTAATGAAGGTAAGGTTGAACCTCGCCTGTAAAATACAAAATAGATAGATAATAAAATCAGTGATTAATGGATTATTTATTGAATAAATATGTGCAATATGTGAGCAAATAATATAATTTTGAAAATAACGAACCGATAAATTTTGCATAATGATTATTACACTACTTTTATTTTATTTTTCAGACATGCATTCCTTATTGATCCATGATGATTGGTGCACGACCATGTTATGTTTAAACAAATTTGAATTCAGTTGAAAATAGTTTAAACGATTTTTATTAAACTGAACATTTAAATTAAATGTTATTTTTATTTGATTATTTATCTATATCTAAAGATAAGATTTTAATTTTTGTTTAAAAATTTTGACAAAACAAATTTTAAAGACCTCGATTGTTAGGAATAGCAATAATATTATTGGTACAAGTGCGAAAACGTTTGTTTAAAGTACGAGGTTGTTGCCATGCATCCATCGAGACGTATTCAACGTGTTTTTAAAATTTCAAAACACGGTAAGAAAATCGTTTTATAAAGCTGTTTATATTTTTATATTTTGGAGATTTTAAAAGACCACTTAATATTCAACCAACAAAATAGATCTTTTTTTGTTAATTTGTTGTTAATAACAAATTTAACTCTAAAATAACTAATTGTTGTAAATATTAAACGCATATTAGTACAATATTTGAATTGGAACTATTAAAAATTTATGTTTTTGTAATAGTACTGTCACGTGCCACAATTAATTAGATAGAGTTTTAAACTTAAAATAATTTTAGGATGCAAAAATAAAGACGTTAATGGTTAATTAATTTAGTTAAGATTACGAAACTAGTGCCTTAGGTTTTTGAACCACGAAGCCCGACGTCTACCAATATTTTTCTTTTCCCCTGACAATTATCCGACGTTAATAATAATAAATTATAAAATATATAAAAATAAGAAATTATGTATGCAAACTCCATTGTGTCCACATATACGTTTTGTAGAACCAAATGAATTATCTATGCTTACTAAAAAAGTTAAATTTAGATTTTTCTTAATAAACAAGACACAATACTTACGCAATAGAATTTTTGAAAGTGTTTTTGGTTAGAACATCAAACAAAAATAGGCATTCCTGCCTTACACTACAATAAAAATATACATAAGACATATAGGTTGGATTGGCCACGTCAAGAAAATTAAAGTTGTTAATGGTAAATGACATTAATAAATTTAATTAGTCTACGTTTTTTCATAAATGCCAAGAAATGTGTTACTGATTTTTTTACAACATCACTTTTTCACGTCTCTTAAATTAGAGTTGTGGAGGCGTAATTATATTAATAAACTTAACATCTTTAAATAAAATGTTTGGAATCAATTATTCAATTTCACGTTGTTTAAGCGGCAATAATAAAATGTAAAGTCTGGTTTACACGGGAGAGTAATTTTATTACGCTAGTAGAGTAGATAGTAGAGTGCACTCTACTCGCTACTCTAGCAACTTTGATTTTGGAACACAATGAGCCAATAGTTAATAGAAAAGAAATTGCACATATTGTCTTCATATAGCAACTAGCAAGTGAAGTTTAATTGAGTGTACACGTTACATGCAACTGAACTTTACTTGCTACTTCATATAAAAAGACGTTTACATAGGTAGTGTGGGGAAGCCACTGGAGTAAAAACTAAGGTGGGGTTAGTAGAATCTACTTTAATGCAGGCGGTATAGTGCTCTACTCAAACAACTGCTAGCGACTCTACTCACTACTTGGATATCTTCTGGTACTATACTACTATACTTGCTACTCTACCCGTATAAACCCCATTATAAGCCTTGTTTATGCAAGTAGAATAAAGCGAGTAGGGTAGCAAGTAGAGTAACGTTACACTTAGAAACCCATAAAGGGTTTTGTAGATTAAAATTGCAAGTAGAATAGGTAGTAGCTAGTAGCTAATAGAGGAAAGTACTATATCGCATGTAGTAAAATGGACTCTACTCTACTTATCTCCACCACTCTACTGGATTTCCTACTCAACTAGTACAAAAGTCTACATACAGCAAGTAGCAAGTAGAGTTTAGTTTGAGTGAACACGTGGTTGTATAATTTTTTGCTTGTTTTGTAAAAATTGCAATAAAACATGATCGACGATTGTAAAATAATAATGTTTTTTAACACTTGTTACTAAGGTTCTTTTTGCTTTTTCCCCTATATAGGAAAAAGTATTGGATTTATATCACAAATTTAAAATTGAAATTTTAACGGAAATATACGTTTTTGTTTTGGAGGTCCCCGAGTCTGAAAAGGTGATTTTTAGAAAAATGTATGTGTGAGGCTATGTGTGCGTATATGTGTGTGTGTCACGTATAACTCAAACAGTTTTTAAGATATTGTTCTGAAATTTGGAGAATATGTTAGAAGTAAGCTCTAGTTATGCCGCCCAAAAAATTTTGATTGGTTAAGTTTGCAACATGTGGTGGTTAATTTTACTTTAAAAATTGCCATAAACGGCTTTGATTTTAACAGAATAACAAATAAAGAAAAGTAGTTGCTCAATTCTATAGTAATTTAATCCCTAAATTTGTTTTAGATCCATATTTTAATACCTACTTTTTAAAATGGATTAAAATCATAAAAAAAAGTATTTTTTCAATTTACATAAAAACTATAAAATTTATAACAAAATTTCATATAAATTGAATTGTAGATATCTAAAATTAGCATATTATAGTTTTTGTTTCATTAAAAAATTCCAAAATACAAAAAGGTACAAATTTATTATTTTTATGCCTAGGATAAACTAAAAACCAAAAGACGGTGGCGCATTTGAGATGGTCAAATAAGGAAAACAAAAGTCAAATAATTAATGCACTAAATTATATAGAATTCGCACGCTCTCACCCTACTGTAAAAACGGGCCGTAGTGTTGCAAACGATGCAAACTTATTTCAGTTTTACATATTAAATCAAATGTGCCGCAAGCATTGGATCATTATTTTATGTTATTTATTAAAAAAAAATAGTAGTGCGCGAAGCGCTGAAGTTGCCCGCTTCCGTTTGACATACTGCATCAGAAGAAGAGGTCATCATCTTCTTCTAACATTGAAGTTCATTGTTTTTAGTCAGCGCCGCTTACAATATTTTTCCAGTTATATATAATTCAGTGGATTAATGTCAGTCATTGTCAAAAGCCGCAAAATGCGAAAATATAATTTTTTATTTATAAAGTGTGGCAAACAGACCACCTTTACTTTTATACTATCTTCCACCAACTCATGCCAACATTCTACTTATCTTATTGAATTTAAAATGATTATTTTTATCGTAAAGAACTGATAGCGGAAATATATTGTTGGGAGAAAAGTTTTAATACACATTGCGACCTCTACTTTACTATTATATTATAATGAATATATGAGAAAATTATCAAAGTGGTTGACTTCTGGTGTTCAATTTTAAACTATTCAAAACAAACCCCACGTGATAAATTGTATTGTGAACTATCACTGTCATGGTGGCTTCTAAAATATCTCCAACAACATAAACAATAAGTTATTTCACTTATATATCTTTCCTTAATAGGCAATATAACTCATTATATCCACAATTTGAACTGATAGATTTCTTGTCACTGCTGCCATTTTGTTCCTTCATTCCAAAAGGTAATACACTTTACAAAGTGGCCATACAATCGATAGTTATATAAACAATAAGTTAAAAACTGAAAACATTTAATACAGTGTCTTCTAGTAATCCTGAAAATTTGAAAAAGTTATCTGGTAAAATAAGCAAGTATTTGCGTATCAGCGTAAGCATGTTTCTGATATGTTAAAAATGGGTAGCACGGACTCTTAATACATATTTTATTAAACATTATATATTATATTTTAACTAGAAAATATTAAAAAAGTGTTTTATTCACTCTGCCCAATATATAAAGTGCATCCATGATGCCCGGGTAGTATTTTCAATAATACTTTTTATCTTGCCCTATGATTTCGGGCATTATGAATACTGCCTCTTTAATCAATTGGTTCATTACATAATATATACAAATACCATTATTAAATAAACATCAAAATAAATATAAAAATACTTTTGTATTAATAAATTATTTAATCAACAAGCGTGTTAATGACACTGCTAAAAACTATAGTTGTCTCAGCAATACTTGTCGCAATGTAGAGTTTTCAATATAATTGAAGTACTTCATCTCATTCAGATGCTTTGATATATTCAATATTTGAAGTCCTTGTTTGGTGGAATTTAGTTATATTCATTCTAAAAACAATAAAATACAAAGGTACAACCAACTTAGCGTCGTATTTTCGCGCAATGATAGAAAAGGATGTATAACAAGAGAAAGGTCTAGAGTATGCTTAGAGACAAAACTAGCGTTGATTTTGTCTCTGAGATCTTTTCTATCGTTGCCCGAAAGTATCTTTTATTATTACAAAACATAGAAATTAATAATTTAAATCAAAATGTATACTTTCAAAAAACTTACAGAATATTAATAATGCAAGAGAATATGCACAGTATACACTAAATGTTGATAATAACATAAAGTTTTATTGACTATAAAGAATTAAAAAAATGTCAATGTGATATTTAATAAAACAAAATTAAATTTATTAAATATGGAAATAAATTGTTTACAAAACCTAAACCTAATTATATTAAAAATAAAATCTAATTTGTGTATCGATTGTAGTATATTTTGCATATTTTTTAAAACTAGACTTACGCAATCTAGTTTGTTATAATTTTTTGTAGCTACAGTCTACAATATTACTTATCAATTATTTGTACATAAAGTAGAGTTCAATTAGTCCTGGCCTATTCATTTAAAAAGTATCAAGAAATAAATTATTCATGTAATTATATGAAGTTAAAATTTATTATCGAATTTCACGCGTATTTAAGTTCTTCCGCCCATACAACCGAGTTATATTATACAACTAACATTTTGAGTAATTAACAAATTTTAATATTTCATTACGTGAAATACTACAAGACAAGATATATCGTCCACCGTTGTAATTTTAGACCGGTCCTTTCTCATTTCAGTTAATTACTTTCATTAAATTAATAATAATTTGTAACTATTATTTAATTTAAATGTGTTATTATATTCTGTATTTATTATAATTTAATATTTTAATAAAATATAAAGAAAATGTATCAAACATTAGCATTCTGACTTGCTCTATAAATTAAATGACCTTATATAACAAAATAGATCATTGGTATATTTAAACTTAACATTTCATTCATCATCAAGGATTAAATTGTGATAAATGAGTTTGCAAATTGCCCATAGAAATTAACCGATCATCATTCTTTTGCATTAAAGCTTTAATTGCGTAATAAATTAACTTAACAATACAAAAAAAATTGATCTAAAATGTATTATTTGAAATGTTCAATAAATATTAAATAATAATTACTAATAATCAACTATCAGCACATTTGTTAATAGTAATGTTACTATTATATAACGCAATATTAGCAATAAAAATTAATTAATCATTTTTGCGATATAATCTTATACAAGATTTAATCTAGAATTGCTGAAAAGAAATAAATAGCGATTAATTTGCCCGTCACAATTTGTCATAATGTTTTTATTAGATTATGCAATTTTGTTCGATTTGTTCTGGTTTTTATTGTAACAAATATTCATTAAAAAAAAGCTTTGCTTTAACTAACATATATTATAGATAATTTAGATATAATAATATAATACTTTAATCCACCAATGCTCTATATATTTAAGAAATATTAATTTTGTTAATCTTCTATATCATTACAAATTCAGTCATTCAGCATTCAAATATTTTAATCCTTAGGTTTGTCCGACATGCCAAGTACAACCGAATTCATTATTTAACACCTGAATTAATTAATCTGAATGTATGTAATATGCAAATGAATTGCATGGGTGTATTATTGTTTCCATATCGAATAAATCTAAAATTTCCTAATGTGTTAGATCCGTGTGTTTAAAGATTGGCCAATGAATGTTTAGTTCTTTAAAATTAATATCTGCAGACTTAATTAAAGTGTAATTAAGGCGAAGGCGACATTTTGATAATTACGTGATATCATATATGAATCTTATATGGTATCGAATAGCCTCATTTGTATACATTAAGTTAATTTATTATAATTTTTGCATATTGTGTACTTCCATAATATCAATTAATTATATAATATTTATGAATGAATATAAATTAGATAATTTATTATTATTATTTT
>JARJEC010092657.1:0-19868 GCA_030264575.1 Tachinus sp. AB-2021 | reverse complement strand
GTGATGATGTGAAGAGGGTAGCTGGATTCGCATGGATAAGAGTAGCACAGGATCGTCAAAGATGGGCAGATATGAGGGAGGCCTACATCCGACAATGGATTGAAATAGGCTCATAGACTTAGATAGATAGACATTGGTGTTTTATTAGCAGTTATTTCGAACGGTTTAAATTGAATAAATTGAAAAAAAATGGAACAATTAATTGATTTATAAAATATAAAATATGTTTTAAATAAATCAGTAAAATACACAATTCCGGCGTAGCATGAACGAGCCTTTAACAATTAAAGACTTTGAGGCAATAGGCTATTATCCACAATCGGAATTAATCTAGTAATACAAATTAAAACTCAAATAATAACACAATCTGAATTTGTTCATTCTTTTTTACACATTCACTGGAAATATACACAGAATAAACATATAATGATTATAATATATTATTAACATATTTCACAACCAACATAATTCAATTTAAAAATTGCAACTGTTTAAAATTTGAGATGTGGCTCTATTAGCCACATCTCTTCTTGCCCCGACGTCTTCTATTTCACTATAAATTAAAATTGGCAATTGATTCTTTAAGAAGTTGCGTGATGCGTAAAATTGAAATTTGCAAACAATTTTTCAAAAAAATAAGTTAACTTTATTTTACTTCAAACGTTCTAAAACGCAAAAAAATAATGAAAACTTTAAAAAAATAAGTCTTTTTTATTCGACTAAAAACGTTCTGAAGCGCAAAAAAATAAATTATTTTTTTAAATAAGTTGTCTTTATTCCACTTAAAACGTTCTGAAACGATTCGTATGCGAACCAAAACACAATAATAGACAAGAATATATTCAAAAACTAAAACTAAAATTCATCAAATCATATAGTATTGACACGATTGTAAGCATTTCAGGAGACAGGATGCATATTAGTTATGTTTGACCTAAATGACAAGGCCGCCCTTCAACCGATTGGTCCTGTTCAAGGTGTCCAAGCCTTTTCACCACCATCACGTCTATGGAAATATAATGGCAAGTATTAACTTTTTATATGCCAACATTAATTCTTTCAACCCCAAATCTCACCTAGTTTACAATCAAGTTGTTCAGAATTGCATCACTTGTGCAATGTTTGTAGAAACAAAAACCCAACAATCCATTTCGTTTCAAAATTGGTCGTCAATCCAAAATTCAAAAACAATACCTAACGAAAACCCTCGTGGCGTCGTGCTGGTTATGACACACCCAACCATTAAAATGAGCAAAGCAAATCTACCAAATATATATAATTCCAGGAATCATTCAACTGACCCAAAAAAATAAATATATTCCTCGTCTATATTCACCCAAATTCCAATATAGATGATACTATTTTCCTTAAAGCATCCTTATGCAAGTATGCCATTATTATTGGTGATTTTAACCCAAATCTCAGGAAAAAAAACATATTTCTCAATTCTTAAATAATTCAGATTTTCAAAAATTTGCAATATCTACTTTTATAATGGCTAATAACCCTAGTACCACTCCAGATTTATTACTTTCCACAACTAATATGGTTCCTCTTATAAGCCCTATCCAAGTTATACCTGACCTCTGTTTCGATCACTTAGCTATAACTTTTCAATTAAATGCACAAATAGTTCCTATACCAAACTCTTGTGTTTATATTCGTTAGTATGACTCATGTAATATTGATAAAGTAGACAAAGAAATTTAGATAAGAATTTTCTCTCTCCGTGCAATATTTCTAAATTGCTCGCCAAATTAAGCAAGTCAATAAAGCATAACTCACCTCTAAGAAAAAAATGCTTAACTATCCACTTTCTCCTTTTATTCTTGGACTTATTAAACAAAAAAGACGACTATACAGAAACTTTAAAGAAAATGAAGACCCATACATTAAACGTAAATTCAATGACTTTGTCCCAAAGGACAAAGCTTGCGATAATATTAATGAACAGAAAGGACGTAACTATTGGATAGAAATTAAAAAATTGAGTAGATATACGATCTCAACCAAAATCAATCAAAGTAGGAGTTTTGAAAAAAGTTGTCGTACCAACTGGTATTTCCGAATCTTAAAATACGGCAAAAATGTCTCTCCTGATGCAGACAACATTTCCAGAAAACTCCTTAAACGCCTACAGCATAATGCCCAACTCCATTTATTTAAAATCCTAAACTATTGTTTATCCAATCAATACTTCCCTACATGTAAATGTAGAATAGTCATTTGCATTCCCAAAAAAGACACCAATACCAATTCTACAGCCAACTACAGACCAATCACACTCCTCCTCGTCATAGCTAAAATCCTTGAATCCTACATAAAACAAAAACTGTTGGATCATGTACTTCCTATTATTCTTATCCACCAATTTGGTTTCTCACCAAATAAATCCACCATTATGCATACTGACATCAAACATACAACGATTAATTTAGAAGACTAGCAAAGTGCAGTCTTTTTCCTTGATATAAATAAAGCTTTCTCCCTATTTGATCTGTCTACTAAGATAGCTACTCGAAAAGATACAACTAAGAGTCAGAATCAAAAACATTCTCTTTGTTTTTTTATGCCGAGCAAGGTGTTCCACAAGGTTCGCCCCTTTCTCTTTACTTTATATAATTTTCTGCTACGACATGATTGATTTAAACCAACAATTTAATCCACTATTCTACATATTACCGTTTGCAGATGACACTGTATTAATCTCCCATGCATAAAACCTTTTATTGGCTATCCAACACTTACTTAACCAACAAACTCTAAAGTTGGTCCAACAGATGGAGACTTTATTTCAATCCAAATAAATCCCAAGTTCTTCTCCCATTCCATATAACTAAGATCCGCCATCCTAACAACCCCTTACACAATATCCTCAATAAGTTGCTGTACCAACTGACCAAATTCTAGCAGTAACTGCAAAATATAAACGTTCTCCCAAACTTATCCTTTCAGTATAATTATACCTAAAAATATTACTGACAAACGAAATTGACAATTCGCCCTGGTTCATGTTCTCTACAATCTATCATCTGCCACCTACCATCTGTTTTTTTTGTAAACAAATAACCAATTGTCATGGGCAGAAAGACAAAAGTCGATAGACCTTTTTATGATATTACGCAAGTAAATGTAACGTATATTTGTATAAAATAAATGTATTTAAAAAAATAAGTCATCTTTATTTGACCTAAAACGTCCTGAAACGTAAAAAAATGAACAAAAATTTTTGAAAAAATAAGTTTTCAGAAAATTTTATAAAAAAATAAGTTGTCTTTAATCGATTATATAATAAAAAAAATTAAAAATAAGTGTCTGTATTTGACTGTTGTTCCTTTCTTAAATGTGAAAAATGAAGACGAATTTTCAAAAAAATAAGATGTCTTTATTCCACTTAAAACATTCTGAAACTCAAAAAAATGAAAAAACGTTCTGAAACGTAGTGAATGAATAAAGAAATTTCAAAAAAATAAGTTGTCTTAATTCTAATTAAAACGTTCTGAAACGCAAAAAAAACTGAAAAATTTAAAGAATAAATAAATCCTCTTTATCTACTAACTAAAAACCTCAAAGATTTAAAAAAAATTAAAAAATAAGTTGTCTTTATTTGACTTAAAACGTTCTGAAACGCAACATTTTTTCTAAACAATAAGTTACCTTTATTCGACTTCGACGTTCGACGTTCTAAAACAAAAAATAAATAAAAATAAGTGTTTTTATTCGACTTAAAAACAAATTAGAATTTTTCAAAATAATAAGTTAAATAAATTCTCTTTATCGACTAAAAACGTTACAAATTAAAAAAAATCAAAAATTAAAACGTTCTGAAACGCAAAAAAAAACTGATACAAATGAATAAATCCTCTTTATCGATTAAAATAGTCACAAATTAAAAAAATAAAATATAAATCGGCTTTATTTGACTTCGTTCTGAAACGCAAAAAATAACAAACATTTTTCAAAAAAATAAGTTGCCTTGATTTGAATTAAAACGTTATGAAACACAAAAAAATTAATAAGAATTTTTCAAAAAAATAAGTGTCTTTATTCGATTAAAAGCGTTCTGAAAATTAAAAAAACTAATAAATTTTTTCAAAAAAATAAGTTATCTTTGTCCGACTTAAAGCGTTCTCAAACGCAAAAAAAAATAAGAAAAATTTTCTACAAAATAAGTTGTTTATTCAACTTAAAACAATCGGACACGATATATATATATATATATTAAATAAGTGGTCTTTATTTGACTCAAAATGTTCTGACACACAAAAAAATAATAAAAAAGTTTAAAAAAATAAATTGTTTTTATTCGACTTATAAATTGTTTATAGAATGTTTAGCTGATAATGTATAAGCAAGTTTTGAATACTATAAATTATATAATATATAACTGAATACTGAATATTATCTGTGATTGTAAAATGAAGACAAATAAATCAATAAATATGAATAATAAAATAGATATATTAATATTAATAAACATTTGGTATTTTTAATATAGGTAATTAATACTTGAAAATATGGTCGCTGGTGTATATTATGTGCGTGTTAACTTTTATCTGTAGCCTGATAAATAATAGGAATTTACTTTCTTTATTCTATTAATTTTATTTTTAACGCAGTTATTAATTAAGTAAGTCAAGTTATAATAAAATTATTATATTTTATTTTTATACATGGTGAGCACAAAAACCATGTATTTTTAAATGACAATTAATTTTTATTTCCTGTCATTATATTAATGTTGAATAACAATTATAACTTGAACTTCAAATTGAAACTAATCAATTCCAATTCAAAATAATCAATTTCAAATTAGAAATAATCAATTTTAAATTTCAAATTGTATATAATCAATTTGAGTTTTTAAATTATTATTTTTATTTTATTTTATATTTTACTAGGTCCAACATAAAACTTTCCATTTGTGATTCTAATGTTTCCTTTGGTACTTTGCCCAAAGCAAAGTAATAATTTGTCATCCTAAAACATACAGGACCTCCAGAATGTTTTGCCTGAGTTAAATATCTTGAGCACAATATAATATTAAAACAAAACAAATTGACCACAGCCAACAAAGACACGTTATATTTACGTCATTTTTTGTCAAAGTTTACGTCATTATGACCTAAAACATGATGTAAACAAGACGACAAAAAGACGAAAATATGTTAGATACCAAAGACAATTACAATTATTTTACCGTGTGTTTTGCAGTTTTGCATTATTTCTCTTCAAACTCTACGCCATACCTAATGAATGAGGTTAAACTTGTAAAACGTGTGGATCGTGATTATGTGGTGGCGTGTGCATAAGATGGTAACGGCAGAAGCTAATAGACGGCGTGTCGCATATAGTAGTTTGACGTGAAATTTACGTCAACATGACGTCGGAAATATGACGTATTAAAAATGACTAAAAAAATACGTCATTTTGATGTTGAAAATGAGACGTAATTTGTTCGACTAAAAGTGACGTCTATTAGAACGTCTTCTGACATTATATTCACGAATATCACAAAAAAATGACGTGACTCTGCTGGCTGGAACATAACATGAAAATTCCCTTTCCTCCTTGGGGGTGAGGCGGTTTTGTAAATTCGAAATGAAAACTCCCCATTTCGGTTTTGTTATTGATTCTTTATCAAAACATTACTAGTTCTTGCTTTGCCTTTCGGATTGTTTGTCCTGGAAAAACTTTATTGATAGCGTCGCGACAAACAACACCTTTTCTGATGTCAGCCAATGTCGCTCATATGGCTAGAGGTGGTTTCTAAAATTCAAATGGTAATCCCCATTTTTTTTTAAGATTGACATCGTCAAAAAATGTATCCTGTTTCATCAGAACCCGCCCACCCTTGCCACCTTTACTTGGTGTGGTAGTACGGTGTCAACTCAAATTATTACTAATGATCACACATTTGCATTGCTTTTTCGAATTGGGTGGCTGGGTTTTCCAAAAAAGAACCGCTTTAATGAAACATTTAAATCCGCAAATAAAATGAGGGTTTTCATTTGAATTTTCAAAACAACCTCTTTACACGAACCTCCTCAAATGCGCTCAAATGCGCTTGGAGTGCACTGATATTATCAGAGGTGTTGTTCCGATTAATAAAAACTACTCTAATTAGTCCGAAAAGCAAAGCAGGCAATTAAGTTTTAATTAGGATTGTATTGGTTTGTCCCCACCCCCAATTAGAAGTGGCAGGGGCGGAGTAGGTTTTGATAAAACTTTTTAATAAAGAATGTAGATATTGAAAAAAATTAGGGTTTCTATTTGAATTTTCAAAACCTCCCCTTTCTCAACCCCCAAGCGGGGATATATTTTTATGTCATGTTTGAATACATATATACAAACAATCTTGCAATTTTTTTAATTTAATCTGTTGTTCTTGAAATATTTGACCGAGGCGGGACTAGCCTGTATATAAAGAGGGAATTCGCATTTTTTTTACAATTCAGGCTAATTCTGAGTAAATTTTATATAATATTAAACACAAGAAGAATCCATTGTTCCCAATTTAAACTTGATTATTCCCAATTTGAAATTGATTAGTCCCGATTTGAAGTTGAAACAGTATTAGGGTGACCAAAGCCATAGGGAAGACTAATTTGTTTCGTTATTTATAAAGCTAAAGAAATTAAATTTATATGAGTGTATATATAATTAAAAATATATATATATATAAAGTGAAATTTATTGTGATATTTTTGACGTTTGTTATCCCGGAAACTACCCCATCTTTTGAATGAAACAAAATTTTCTTTCGTTATTTTCAATTACTTTGACAATTCGAACACAAAAACGTATTGATTGTCATTTTATCACTATGGCAACAAAAAAATTGATTTTTAATCTAGCTATGAATTGGTTAAAGTGGTTAAAAATTGATACAAACATTGTTTAAGGAATAATTTCTACTGTGTCTCAAAGCACAGGTTTGTAGTATTTGGTTAGACAGTCCATTTTTTAAATAAGAGCAACTGTGATTATTTAAAAAATATATTTTTCTGAATCTAATAATACCAAATATTTTAACAGCTTTTAACTATCTTATTAAATTTCAAAATAAAACAGCCTTCTCTGTGGCTTCAGTCGCCCAGTATGATATATAGATATATATATATATATATTACTGACTGAACTCATAATGAAATATAGGAGGACATTATTATTCAAATTAATCGATAATTATTTTATTGACTGGCATGTGATTACCATGTAAATGTAATGACATTATTATGTGTAATTTCTTTAAAACGTCATGTTTCGGCTGTATAATGACGTACAAGTACTCGTCGTGCCGTCTCTAGTCCCAGAATATGCCCAGAATGTTTGGCATCAGTTATACATGAACCAAATTAAATCATTCCAAATATAAATTTGCGATATTTAAGTAAAATATGCTTAGATTTAAAAATACGTAGTTGTCATTCTTCGAGCCGAGTGCCATAATATTATTATAACAGTCCGGTTACGATGATATTCATCCTTTGCAGTGTCGTTTTTATCCGAAATATTGACAAAATTTAAAAATAAGGGTTAGTGGGAAAACAAAATTATTTAAATTATAAAACATAATATTATTAATCAATAATAATAATAATCATAATAATAAAAAAAATAATAATAATAATAAGTATTAAGTAGCAGCTAACAACTTTCATTTTGTACAATATGAGATTGTTTTAATTAGTTACGGTAAATCGATACATAATCTACATATTGCACATTATGTAGATATTTTATTGATTTTAATTTCCTTGGAAGTGCAGTTAATATTCATTATATGCATATGTATATTTATAAACATGTTTCATGAACATATTAACAACATTATATAAACAATTGAGAAAATAATAAGTATAAAAAAGAAGCATCAATTGACTTAATAAGTTGAACATGTTAACAAATTTTATTGCCATTCCGATTTAAGCTACTTTCTGGTAGTACGTTTTATAATCTTTGACCTCCAAGTTCAACGGAAAGTGCGAATTATGTAGCAATGTAACAAGTAAAATGCAACTTTTAATGATAAAAAATTAGTTTCTTTAAAAATGCATTGGTACTGAATACTGGTAATCAAATTAAATAAATAGTTGAGGGTGTATCGGCAACCAAATATACTCCCCAGTATGTGGATCTAGCACGTGCACTTTCAAAATAAAAATTGCAGTTTGTCATGCTGAGTTTTGTGCATTTGATGTTTCCAAAATTTCGTCTGGCTGTTTTAAAAAAAGTGCAATTCATTCCAAATCGGCGTATTTACAGTATTCGCAAATCAAAAATACCGTTATTAGAGCGTCCTGTTACTGCTGCCCCCCTACACGGAGCATACAATCGCAGTCGTCCACTGGTTCAGTCGGTTGCCGTGTCAGTGTTAGTAGGGCGGCGATTGCAGCAACGTAGTATTAATAATATAAGAACTTTAGCAACGGCTACACAGAAAGTCAAAATGCCCGAAGCAAAACCTTTTGAACGTCTTCCAAGCGATGTGAAACCAAAACACTATGCTTTAACCATAACGCCAGATTTGAAAACGTTTACCTTTCAAGGAAAAGTGTCGATTCAAATTGAGGTACGTTTACTAACATATGCCGAACATTATATTTCCACGTAATGCCTCCCCAATAATTCGCCTCATTTTTTATTGTAATGATTAATCTTAATTATATCCTGAGTCTTCATTTAATTTAATCGCATACTCATTTGCCGCCCCGGGTAAGAGGTTATGTTAATATTCTCATATCATGCTCTGATCAGCATGGGCCAATATTTTACACAATGCACCCACTTATTCATAAACACTTGGCATTTTAAGTAACGCAAGCTTTTGATTTACAGGCCACATATTTATGTGAACTAAAATGTTATGATTTCATAGTTTTATCATTTTATTTGATCATAATCAATAATATGCTTATGACTTTGTACCTATAAATTGAAATACACATAATATACAACCATCAATAAAATTTTGTTATAATATGTAATAAACTAAAATAATTAAAAATTAAAAAAATCAAAAGTATGCAAGTATGAGATTGAAACGTGTAAAATTATGAAACTATTTGAAATGAAAAAAGAACTCATGTTTTACTGAATAAGCTATGTAATTCAGACAATATTTATGCTGGAATTAAATTTGTTTGAATAATATTTAGAGTTTTATTATTATTCTGGGATAAGCAAGTATATAAATATATTTTCATGTGATAATGATAATAAAACATATTTTGCCAATTAAATTTCAAGTATCTTACTTTTGTACATTAACATAAAATTAAGTGGTCAATTGAAGTAATTTAATTTTTTATTACTTAAGATTAATACCACAATAGTTGTGCATATGGACACTTTAAAACTGCCTACTCCAATTACTAAAAATGTATTTTTTTAAATTAATTTATATAAATAATGATAGTAATGTTTAGAACGACGTTCTTTTGACAAACCTGCATTAAAATGCACACTTTTACATTTTTAGAGATATAAAAATTAGATAAAATGACATTTGTTAACGAATCGTTTTCTTTAAAGATGTTTTGGGAACAAAACTTATTTTATTTTGTGGATAAGACGAATTTTGTAACTCATATTCTCATACAGAGTGTGTTTCTGAAGAGAAACTTTTATAGCAAGGTTATTTCTAAAAGTGAAACACTTTTGTGATGGGGATACAGCAGGAGCTGAATGCAAATGTGTTAAGCTGTTACTGTGCATAATTAAGAGAGAGAAGGAAATACAATTTTATACAGGTTATACAAATAATAGACATTTAAATATATTTTATGAATTTCTTGCAGTTTAGGAATATTGCTATTATTTATTTTTGGTATGTTTAATTTCAACCATACTTCATACTTCAGAAATTTCACTGCGAATAGTGTCTCACAATGTTCTTTTTAAATTTAAATAATTATTATTTTTGTTCAATTTGTGAAGAAGAGACCAGTGCCAGTATAAGAAAGAATATTTAAAAAAATATTGTTTATAATAATAATATTTTTTTGCTTGTTGATTTTAAATAAACTCTGTACGATTATATTTTCTATTCATTTATTAACAAATTTTCTAATTTGAGCAAACCTTGATTTTTGTTCTCTTCTTTGAGGTTATCTATCTGTTTATATTTATACAGATATACTATGCTATACAAATAAGGAAAGTAAATGAGCTATACTTTTGCTACTATATCGTCGAGTGCTTCGATAAATGACAAGGGCATTCAATATGATAAAAAAAAATCAAATGCGTCCGAAAAATAAAGCATGCAAGAACATTATGATGGTTGTGCTTGTTATTTATGCACAGTTTTATAATTTTATTACTGATTTGACTTACTCGGGCCACACCATTATCTTTTTACTATTGCTGACATAATACAACAATCTACAAATATTTGATCAATTAGTTAGTACAATAAATATTGTGTTTAAAATAAAAATGTGATGTATCAATTACAACAAACGAAAATAATATTTTAATAAAGAAAACAAAGAATTGTTTTATTCATGATAATTTATGTTTTATTTTTTATTTACAATATATATATTTACATACATAATTCACATAGTAGTATAATTCCAGCAGACCTCCATTTATCCTGGGGTTTCAGGGGCCTGGTATTGTAAATACATTTTAGTATTTTTTTTAATTTATACTTGTTTGGTATTATTCGTCGAGCTGCATTTGTTGATCACTGAAATTTTTCCTAGTTGCGTAGGACAGCCGCTAACTGTCCTAAGCAACTAGTTGACGTTACTTGTTTAAGATATACATTGTGTTTAATGTTAAAATTTATTTATGAAAATATATAATTATTTGAAAACGACAGAAGGTATTGATGAATTTGGAAAAATCATATTTTTATTACGAGAAATATGATTTTAATAACAATCTTCCGATTCCTTGTAGAGAGCACTAGTTATGCATAAAGTGGAGGCACTTTAGGTTTTTTTTCTCAGAACCGGTTAAAACTATTCCGATGTTTTATGATTTTTGTTTTAAAATGTAGGTAATTAAAAATACTTCAACCTTTATAGTTTAAAAATGGACGCTTTTTTTCATCCAATTTTTTAATTTTTAATTAGTACTGTTAAAACATTTTCTCAAAGAGTGAAATATTTAAAAAAAACATTTGCACATTAAATACTAACTACAAAATACAAGTAAAACTTCAACATTATGACTTGGATATTTTCAGATGATATCTATTTTACGAGATTGTTGATTATTGTCACGGAGCAAATAAGAAATTAGCAAGATAAAATATTGCATTAAACTGATGATTCCATTTTTTCATGTGGCAGGGCATTTTCCAATATGCCAAATATGCAAAAAGAATGGATCCAGTAGAATACAAGAAATTCATTGACAATATGTCAATATTTCTTTTATAAATGATCATCATATTGAATCATATTGTAATATATCTTTTAAAAAAATGTTATCAACATGTTGACGCCACGTATTCCAAATTTGCAAGACATAATAATAATCAGATGTTAAGTGATTGGAGGAATGGTTCCAGTCTTATGATCCTTTTCCAGAAATTGACCCTATTTTTAGTATTTCAATAGCTTGATAAAACAAACTGCTACGATGCTTTTAAAAAAAGTTTCGAATTTATGCTAATAAAAGATAAAAAAATTTAGTTAAAAACTTCAAATAAAATTATACCATTGCTTGCTGCTACGAGTAAAATTAAAATAAATCATAAACATGTTTTGATTGATCCTCTCCTACTTTTTCAACGTATGTGCGTATTAAAAAACAAACGATGAATTGCCAGAATATATAAAATATGAATTTACTCCTTATCCATTATTTTTGTATGATGGAGCAATGAGAAAAATGTAAATGTCTCCTTTTTATAATTTCTTGCAAGAATACTTATCAATATTTATTCAAGACACCAAATCAAAATACGCATGCTATTTATGTAGCTGGTATTAAATGTATTCTTTCTATGTACAATGATCCTAATTTTGAGGTTGGCTTAAATCTATTATGCTAGAAATATTTTACAAAAACAACAGTAAAAGATGCTCGTTTGCAATTGGTCAATTTACCTTGCACAGCAGATGCAATAAAGGAAGATTTGAAAAACGTTTATCTACCAGTGTAATCGTGGCTAGGTCACCTATTGATTGAGAATGAAAGTTCAAACATTTCTTAATACTCAACTCCATGGACCAGCCAGATGCTTCGAAGCAGTTATTAAAAATAATATTCTACAGATGCAAATCTGGCAGTACCGAGAATTGTGATTACAGAAATATCGGGGTAATCTGCACGCAAGTTTGTATAGAATGCAATTGCGATACTTTCACTAATTTTATTGTCTGCCAACAATGAATACAAATGATAATATTGACAATTTAAAAGATGACATTGCAAAAAATAGTTAATTATTTTCAACATCTATTTTTTTTCTAAAAAGTTATAATTTTTTATCTAGTCAAAGTTTTCTTTTTTAATTCGAAGAAAATTAATTAATAATAATATCGTTTATTTTTATGCCTTTCGACCTTGAAAATTAATAAAATAAATACATTCTTTACAATCCCAACTAACTAAATTACACTTACAGTTGCTTTCATCTGTTTATTACTGCACTTCTAGTCCTCTTTCAGTACATCTTCTCTTTCCATTTGTTCTTCTCTCATCTCCTCGCATTCTTTCAGTATATGCTATCTCTTTTCATAATTTTGTTCGATGTTATTATTCTATTTGCTCTCATTCTTTCTACTTCTTGGTGGCATATCCATTCCTATTGTAATATTTCTCTATTTTTTCCCATTCTATCATTTTTGCATTTCATTTTCTCATTCAAACAATCTTGTAAGTTTATACATTCACTTTTCTGTCTCAATCTTTCTTATTCTTTCCATCCCCAAATTTCTGTCCCATATAGTAATATACTTCTTACTGAGCTATCAAACAGCATACCTTTTATTTTCATACTTTCAAACTTTCTTTCACCCAATCCCCATACTTATCATATCTTATTTGCTTTATCTCTTTTATATGCTCATTCTCACTATTATTTATACTCATAACATAATCTAAATATTTCAACTTTTTTACTTCCTCAAGCTCTTGCCCTTCCCATTTCCAATCCTTTATTCTTCGCCTCTCTCCTCCTTTCCTAAACATCATTAATTTTGTTTTTTTCCACATTTACTTTAATTAAAATTAATTATATTCATATTATAAATAAAATGTTTAATTTATAAACTAAATGTTTTTAGCTAAACTCCTTATCTGGATTTTGGCAACTTTTTAATACAATTAGAGAAAGTGAGGTAAAATGGGCGCCTTAAAAAAACTAAGTAAAAAGAAAATGTGTATAATTGAATTTTTCACTCGTGTTACATAATCCTTTGGTAAACAAAGAAAAATATTTGGAGGGGGCGTTCGTGTATGTAAATGTATGTACAGAAAAGGGGGATACTCTTCTTTACATACATATTTAAAATATATATTTTATCACTGTAGTTTGATTATTTTTATAGGAATACTAAAAAAATACTTTGAAAAAACTTAATTTTTTTATATAATTTTGACAAACGTGTCAACTTAAGCGTCAATTTTTTAACTATAAAAGTTAAAGTATTTTTAATTACCGATATTTAAAACAAAAATGATCAAAATCGGAGTAGTTATAACTGATTCTGAGATAACGCACTTTTTTTACCTAGCGCGCCTCCACTAATATAGATTAATTTATTCTATAGTTTTTTGTTCTAAGCAGAAAACGTTTATCTTATTATTTTTGAGATATCTGCATGACGTTATGTTCATTTCATACCACAATGTAAAACCTCAATTATGCCTAAATTTTATTTAATCTTTATTAAACTTATCCTATTTGGCAGCTTAAACGAGGATATAAATTAAATTTAAAATGGATTTTATCAATTATTGTGATATATTTCAATTATGGAGAACATGGATTTCCACACAGTTACTACATGATGAACAAATTAATAACAAGATTTAGACAAACTTGTTTTTTTTTTGCAAGTATTGTTAAACTACAAAATTTGCTTACAGCCTATTTTTCCTTGTTCTTAGGTTTTGCTATTAAAATATTACTTCCAAGTGTATATGGTGATTATTTATTTGGGTTGCATTCAACCATTCAAACTCATTAGTTTGCTCATATTTCATTACTAGCTGTCCGACAAATGCTGTATTTTGCAAAATATATTTTTTTAGCCAATAATTGAAATATCTGTTAATATTTGATTAGATAGAAGATACAAATGTTATATATGCTACTTAGTTATTAAAACTGTGATGATTTTTGATTTGCCCAAAACCCTAACCATTCAAACTATAAGCATTAGGTAAACTATTAGTATTAGTTAATTCGCAATTAAACCAAATTTTTGGCATTCAATGGAGTACATTCCACATTCCAGAGCGTACTCGTTTCAATGAATTAATTAATGAAAAGAAATTAAACTTTCCCTATCACTTTCAAAAAAATAGATATTCACACCTGGGCAACAAATGAACATATGCTGAAAATTTGGCTTCAATACTTCCAGCGGTTTAGGTGCCATCCTATTACATACATATAATATATATATATATATATATGTAATAGGATGGCACCTAAACCGCTGGAATAAATATATATATAAAATATATATATATATATATATATATATATATATATATATAGACAGATTTATTATTGAACAATGTTCAAGTTAAGGTAATGTGATTTTTAATACAATCTTGGATAAATCTGTGATGACAAGTAAAATTTGTAACTGAATTTGAATTTAGGGGCTTGTGCGCCCTACTGTTAGACTCCTGATTAAATGATGCACTTTACTGATTTGACTTGACTCATACAAGCAACATAAATAGTGAAATCAAATAAAACGTTCTGAGTATTGTACTTTGCAAATACGAAGTTGGCTGTACTGGATATATACCACCCTGATGCTATGTATATTAATCTTGGCTTTATTACAAAAACAATGTAAACGGGTACTAGTGCACGTATGTTTAATTTGAGAAGTTTCATGCTGGGTCATTGTACAATCTTGTCTGTCATGATTGTGGGGAAATAAAGCCTAGAAAGACTGCAGAGTCGTGAACGTGATGTGGGCATATGGAATATGTTAAGTTAAGCAAAAGATCGGGAAATTGTAGCAGAATGAAAGACTACTCTCATTTTAAACATTTATTCCTAAACATAAGCTGCAATGTTAAGAAGACCTGGCTTTATTTTCAGCTAATACATTGATGATTAATATTTACGTTTAAAAAATTCTATAATTTGTATTTTTCTTTTATAAAGTTACTTTATTATTTTTAAATAAATATGATTTGAACATAAAAAACAATATTAATCATTCCTACTATGTTTATTGAAGTAAAACGTCTGTAGGGGCTGTTTTTCACGTCAAGAGTATCTGAACTTGCGAAAGAGTAAGAAGATATAAAATCGATGAGTAGAATTGAGATGGAGTAACATCAATATAAACAAATCGAATTTGAATATCAAATTGATATTTGGCAATGTCAGTTACATAACCCCATATTAATGTAAAGAAATCGATTTAATTCATTAACTTTGTTGCACCTTTACTAATTTATAAGCTGACCTCGCTGGTAGGTCGTAGCAGTTGAGAGACCGGTTAGTCTACGATGTTAGGTATTCCCACGATTAATAATTTTTTTATAGAAATTGTAATAAATTATTTACTTCTGCTGTGTGGTCCTAGCACACTTTTTTTTACATTTATTTATTTAAACCCAAATATTATCAAAAATATACTCAATAATCATCAAAATAATCATTTAAATTTAAATGACATAAACATAATGTAATCATTTAAAACAAGAGTAAAAATAGAAATGGTTTTTGCAGACAAATTATCACACCAAACTTCCAACCATTACAGAAGTGGACATATGCAATTTTCTTTATAGATATTCATTGTTTTGTCCATAAAATACTTGCCGTTGATTAAATGCAGCAAGATACTCTCTGAAGAGCTATTGCAATTTACTTGCTCATGTATTTGACCCTTAAAACATACTCAGAGCAGGCCTCAACTGTAACTTTTATTATCTGATTTTCAAAAACAAAATACAATTTCTAATGGCATTGCAATGGATGCAAGAAATTGTGAAACTTAAAGCTGCCTTGTTTGAAGGGCGTTTTAGTCGAGATGCAGCACAAAGTGACTTTGTGTAAATTTTTTTTTTTTTTAGGTGTTTGTTTCAGTTGGTTAATAAATGGTTATTAAATTATCTTTATTTACTTTTGAGACAATCATCTTTAAATTTTTATAGAACAATTTGCCACCCCTTACATTTTTATCTGGTGAATATTTGTTTCGACTTGCAAACCGTAATTTTCTAATTATCGCTTATGCGATAGATTATCACAGACATAGTATATGGTTGTTTTCTAAATATTTGTACCAATACTTCTCACTGATTAAATTTAATTTAATTATTAGTTTAAAAAATGAAATGAAAAAAGATGACAATTTTTTAAATATAAAAAATAACAAATAGAATTTTTATTAAAAAACTACGAAATGAATTTTTTAACACCCTCTCTCACATAAATTCTACTATGGTTAATAAATTTAGTAAAGAAATTGAATTTGTGCAATTCTCGATTTTTATGATGAAAATTTATAGTGTTTTTTTTTTAATTTCCAGGTTGTGAAAGAATCAAATAAAATTGTTCTAAACGCATTAGACTTGGAAATTAAAAAAGTTGATTTAAGTGGTAAATCACCAAAATCAATCAATGTATCAGCAGAAGATGAAACTGCCGAGCTCACGTTTGATTCCCCATTACAAATTGGAAATCATTCAGTTGATATTGAATTTACTGGAGAGATCAATGATAAAATGAAAGGCCTTTACAGAAGCAAATATGTAAATGAAAAAGGTGAAGATCATTATGCGGCAGTAACACAGTTTGAATCAACTGATGCCAGAAGATGTTTCCCGTGTTGGGATGAACCAGCTTGTAAGGCAACTTTTGATATATCGTTGATTGTACCTCCAAAATTGGTAGCACTATCAAATATGCCTGTTAAAAATACAAACAAGGTTGGCGAGTTATTGCAATATGATTTTGAAACTACTCCAATTATGTCAACATATTTGGTTGCTGCCGTTGTTGGTGAATATGATTATGTTGAAGATCGATCAACTGATGGTGTATTGGTGAGAGTTTACACACCAAGAGGAAAAAAGGAACAGGGATTATTTGCTTTAGAAGTTGCCACCAAAGTTTTGCCATATTACAAGGACTATTTTGATATAGCTTATCCTTTACCTAAAATTGATTTGATTGCAATTGCCGATTTTAGTGCTGGTGCCATGGAAAATTGGGGATTAGTTACTTATAGGTAATTAAGATTAATTATTTATTTATAAATTGAATAGCTTTTGTCATAACAAAGATAAAATTCTTATTTCCATACAGAATTTTCACTTATAAAATGCCGTATTTCAATAAATCGTAGTTTTGATATAATAATAAGCACAAAAAAAGAGTTTCTTCTCTTGCTGCAGGAAAATTATGTTTGAAACGAACAATTTAATTATAAAAGCAATTGTATCATTAATAATTTGTTTTTAGAGAAACTTGTTTGTTAGTGGATCCACAAAATACCTCAGCTGTGCGCAAACAATGGATTGCTTTAGTAGTTGGTCACGAACTTGCGCATCAATGGTTTGGCAATCTAGTAACTATGGAATGGTGGACACATCTTTGGTTAAATGAAGGTTATGCTTCATTTGTTGAATTCCTTTGTGTAAATCATTTATTCCCAGAATATGACATTTGGACACAATTTGTTAACGATATTTACATCCGTGCATTGGAATTAGATTGTTTGAAGAATTCCCATCCAATTGAAGTACCGGTCGGACATCCATCTGAAATTGATGAAATTTTTGATGACATCAGCTATAATAAAGGTGCCTCTGTAATAAGAATGTTACATCATTACATTGGAGATGAAGATTTCCGTAAAGGAATGAATCTTTATTTAACTCGTCATCAATACAAAAATACATTTACTGAAGATTTGTGGGCTGCACTTGAGGAAGCTAGTAAGAAGCCTGTAGGTGATGTCATGTCAACTTGGACCAAACAAATGGGATTCCCCGTTGTTAAAATTAAATGCACTCCTTCGGGTGATGGTAAAGGAAGCCTTCTACATCTAGAGCAAAGTAAATATTGTGCTGATGGTGCAAAACCCATGGATGATTATCTTTGGATGATTCCGATGTCTGTATCTACCTCCAAAAATCCGGAAAAGGAAACTGCCAATACAGTTTTAAAATCAAAAACTGGTGAAATATTTGTACCTGAGGTAGGACCTGAAGATTGGATTAAAGTTAACCCAGGAACTATTGGATATTATCGTACCCAATATCCAGCCGAGATGCTTGAAAAATTTGTACCTGCTATTCGAGACTTTAGTTTACCGCCATTGGATAGATTGGGTTTGTTAGACGAACTCTTTGCCATGGTTCAAGCTGGCCATACTAGTACTGTTGAAGTGCTCAAATTTATGAAAGCTTTTGAAGCCGAGGAAAATTATACCGTATGGTCATCTATTAGTAACGTGCTTACTAAACTTGGTGTTTTATTATCACATACCGATTGTGATCAGGAATTTAGAAAGGTAAGTGTTATTTAACATTTTTTATCCATTTTGCTACTACCACTGTAAAGATATATTATTTAAAATCCATATTATATATAATATTCTACCGCTATCTCACTCTGTTCACTAGCAATTACTAATATTATTTATGTTCTTACTTGTTTGTACTTATCCGATAACTATACAGCATAAATTTCTATGCTTCTTACGTATATATATATATACGATCTCATGCTATCCTAATGCTGAGTTTACATTCAAGCAAGTTATTTACGCAAGTACTTGCAGTAAGTAAGAATCTGTTGCAACGTATCAGATAGTGACTTGCGACAGTTTTAATAGCTTGTGTAAAGGTAGCATAACTACGCACACGAATTATTCATATGCACTCTTAATGTTGCTGTTAACGATTAAAGTTCTTTTAAAATATTTTCATGCAATTATATACTTCTATTAAGTACAATTTAATAATTTTTTTCAGTATGAGAAGCATTTATTAAGCAGAATATCCAAACGGTTAGGATGGAATCCAGCTCATGGTGAAGCTCATCTGGATACTTTATTGAGAGGTTTAGTACTGGGTCGTTTGGCTTGGCTGGATGATGAAAAGACTGTTGCTGAGGCAAAGGACAGATTTGCTCAACATGTTGGTTCTGGGCCTAGTTTACCTGCAGATTTAAGAAGTGCGTGTTATAAAGCAGTTTTGCGTGCAGGTGGGAAAGATACATATGACACTTTATTGAAACTGTACCGTTCTGCCGATTTACATGAAGAAAAAGACAGAATAAGCCGTGCTTTAGGAGCCACAAAAGATGTTTCCTTATTATCAAAAATTTTAGAATTTGCCATGTCTGTAAGTTTGATATTATTTAATTTTACAAGAAGATTAACTATTAATATATATATATTTATAGGATGAAGTACGCTCACAAGATACAGTTTTTGTAATAATGTCTGTTGCAATGACTCGTCCAGGTCGTGAATTGGCTTGGCAATTCTTTAAAGATAACTGGAAAGTTTTAATCGATAGATATCAAGGTGGCTTCTTATTAGCGAGACTTGTCAAATTTACCACCGAAAATTTTGCTAGCGAAGAAATGGCTTCCGAGGTGGAGAAGTTCTTCAAAGATCATAAATCACCCGGTACTGAAAGAACAGTACAGCAAGCTGTCGAAAGTATAAGATTAAATGCAGCTT
>JARJEC010092653.1:0-20165 GCA_030264575.1 Tachinus sp. AB-2021 | reverse complement strand
CTTGCGAACGGTTTCAGGATATACTGTAGGTAAATGTTGTGCCAATAAGGCTAAACCACCCATGGAACTAAATACCTGTAGAGTACTACTCAAAGGCATCTCACTCATCATATCAATTTTTAACTTATTATTCTCATCTTCAGCACCTTTAGTTCTGGATATCGTTAAATGCAAACACGTTAAATCGCAATAAATTCCCTTCTCTTCAATCATACTTAATACTTGAGCAAGTGTCAAACCAAGCGGCAAAGGTTGTTCTGATAAAGTAATACATTTCACAACCCTACCTTCAATAACATCATTAGAATTCTTTTCAGTGGTCAGAATTTTAGGCGTTGAACAAGCAAAGTTTTTAGCATCCTTAGTACGTTTATCTTTAGCCGTTACACCTGCAGCCACGCTCAAATCAGAATCAACAAACCATCCGACAACCATCAAATTATCCTTTTTAGTGGCCATCGGTTCCGGTTTTATATTTGAAGAGAACGATATATACTGCTCCAAAATATCAGCAATAGTTGTGTTCGTTCCCAAATACAACAAAGCTCTATCGTGCGTTTGCTTAAAAGCGGGATGTAACGGTAAATACGGATGCAAAACCGTTGAATTTTTATATAAAGTTTCATCAGCTTTTATGCTAACGGGTATTTTTTCATTTTCCAATAAGAGTTGCAAAATTAAGCGGCGTAAAAATCCACTAATTCCGTTAGTTTGCTGCACGATTACATCACAAAGCACTTTCGCTAAAAGACTTTGATTATTCGGATGACACAAACAACATTTTGCCAGGAACCGTACGCAAACTTCTTCTAAATTCGTATGTTGTTCGGAACGCAGATTTGATTTCCGTTCACTGGTAGTTTTGCAAAGATATTGCAGCAATGGTAGCCAAAATAGTGATCCTTTTGCCGATCCTAACCAATCACGCATCAATTTTTCTTCACTTATATCAGAAAAGAATCTCAAAATGGCGGTAACGTTATCTAGAGTACACATGGGTGCATTTTGTTTTACGCCCATGCAATAATCAAGTATTATCATATTTAATAGTTTCGGTAATCTTGAATCTAATAATTGCTGTATCGCCGTTGGCGATCTACTAACTAGCGCTATGGTTTCAAGATTTTGACTTGATAAATATAGTTCTTTAATATCTTTTATAACGAGCCGTTCGTACCATTCGGAATTTAACGTGAATGATTGTTTGCTGTCGTCAGTCATACTTTCCGAATCTTTTCTGTCGTCTGATATGGAAGCACCGTGGTCAGTGCTTTGATTGGGCACCAGCACTTCCATTTCTTGTAATAATAAAGGAAAGTATTCGGTATTCACGTAGCATATGGAACACAATAGTGAATCCAGTGCATATTTTAATGCAGCGTGTTCTTTAACCAATTTACTAAATTCGTAAATGCAATTGAATAATTCTATTGTTATCATCGCTGATAAATCGTAGGAAACGTTTAGTTGTTTAGCGTCCCATATAATTGAAGCTATTATCGAGATGTATGCGGGGCTGCATGTTATTGTATTTTGTGATACTATTGCACGTTGCGCCACGGCTTGCAACCAGTTTAATATTAAAGAGACTCTATGACAGGTGTCTTCATCCTAAAAAATGTATGGTATTAGGTTTTAAATAATAAATTCTTCATAAATTATAATTTGGATTGTCAAATTTGTCTTAAGATGTATCACATTTTAATATTTTAAAAAACTATTTAGATAAAATATATTCTCACCTGATGGCCGCATATTCTATACAGTAATTCGCAAGCAGATTGAGCACCCGGGGAGTTCATAAGTAATTTTCCACTTCCTAAATTAAACAAAACACTAGGTTCGGTGATATTGGGTCGGCTGTCCAATAACATCATAATTGTTTGCAATCCATTTTCCCGACTGAACAAACTCAATTCGGTTAGGACGCGTTCTAAATTTCCCAAATATAACGACGGTATGTGTGTGGGCACTAACAGTAACCCGCAACATGTTTGCAACAATTCAGATATTTCGGCGGCTTTCGATATAATTTCTTTCTCTAAATCGGTATTGGCCGATAAAGTGCAACAGTGATGCAACAATCTGAGCCAACCAAGACTGTATCGGCAATGTGATTCGTCTTCTGATAAATCCATAACTTGTTGCTTGGTATTTCCGCCAAATGCCGATGTGCCTAGCAGTCTGATTTGAGACAAACCAATATTGCTAGCATCACGTGGTTTATATAAGCGTATTTGCACACAATTGACGACCTCTGGAGTTGGAAGATGTAGCCGAATAAATGACATTCCACTAGTTGGCAGTGGCGGGCATGCTGGTACTAATCTAGATGGGCCATCCGAAGAAACCTCCAAACTAACAGCAGATGGACAAGTAGCCAAACTGCCTTGATGTGGCTGTATATGCACTTCCCTTAGTAAAATAGCGCTAGGTAATTGAATTGTTAAATCAGCATGCGCTTCTTCAGGATAAAAATGATAGGACCATTGCGGCGCCCTTGCTCTTCGATGAGAAGCCTGGCTGCTTTGTATTAAAATCTCCGGTGAATGTGCAGTGCTAGATGTCGAGCATCGTATAGTTCCTTGAGGGGCAAAATTGACCAAATTCAAATTATTTTCCAAACTGGCCTGTTGTTGCTTTTTGGTATTAGAAGGCACACCGATAGCGCTAGCATCGGTACGTGCATTATGCCCTATAAAATGTTGCATCACCATGGCCACATTACCTAATGCCGAAATAGTATTGGGAGCGTTGCTGCTTTTCACTAAACTTTTACATATGATTTGAACACCTCCCGATTGCACAAAAGTTTTTAATGCATCCGGCGTATCCAATACTTGAATGATGAACCAAATTAACGGCTCACTTAATTGAGGTGTTTGTTGTAAGAAAATTAACAACGGGTCCATTATTAAATATTTTTGAGAAGCTTTTCTAGCTAATGAAGTCAATAAATTAAATACCGCATCTCCTACACTACCCGATTCTCTCAATTCTGTGAAAGTCATCTGAAACAAAATTGACGTTTATTTTTATTTTTATTGCAAAATAAATTGCTTACCAAGTTTGTTAAATAGTTGTACGGAATCATTGATAAAGATGTAGCTTTGCATGTTGCTAATGCTTTGCAAAGTCGTATTATGCTCGGATGATGTTGTAGTACAGTGTCAGCAAGGCAGGGTACTGGGGGGTTATTTCTTATTGTGTCTTGTTGTATTTGTTCCGCTTTACTTTCATCTGTTTGTGAAGTTGGTTGGGAATCTGTTTCCATATAAACCTATAAAAAAATTTGTAATGTATTTTCCTATATATTAGCGAACAACTAGCAAAGATCGGTTTCAGTAAAAAATACTGAAAGTAATCACATATGGATCGGTAACAAATACATTCGTTTCAATACTGTCCTCTGATACTCAATACAAGTATTTTGGTAGTTGAATTGTTTGGTTAACATGTGACTATCCAGAGTTCTATTTAAACACTTACTTGCGCATCCATATTGTTACTTGGTAGTGGTGTTTGAACAAGACTTCCAAGTAGTTTCAACAGACAAATTAACAATACATCCCAAGATACAGGTTTATCTTGTTTATTTTGTTCTCCACCAAGCACCGAAGCAAATATTCCACTAAACGTATTTGTTGTTGGGCTTAATCGTTCACCAATATTAACACATTTAATTCTCTCGACATTGGAAACATGCGAATAAACCAATACACCTATAAAATAAACCGAAATAATTCCAACATAATTAAAACAAAATTATAACCGTACCTGTACTTTCCAATATACTCATTGCTATAGTAAGATCGGCATTATTATAATCGAGACAGACAAGTGTTTGCAATAACTTGCATTGCGCATCAAGTGGTCCCAATTTTGATGCAAAAGGTCCTGTGGGTTGCACCAACTGGTAAACTACTTTCAACATGTAACTTTTAAATTTGCTTCCTGGCACGCTAGTTGGGTTGGTAACATCGCATCTCATTTGTAACCTCACCAATAAATCATTCATAGCTTTACAAACGGCTGGGCCAGCCTATAAAATTAAATAATAAAATAATAATAATTAATAATTAAATAATAAATATTTACCAATCCGCGTTGGCAGTGTTGAATTCCAGTACCAGAAAGCAATCTTATAAACAACTGAACAAAATCTTTATGGCTAATAATAGCCGCTGTTTTTCCATACATTCTGCAAACCTCATCTTCATCTTCATTGTTATCGAAATTTTCACGTGTACCTTGAGACGCATTGCACATAATTGTTAATATTTGCAGAGCCGCACACCAAGTCCTTAATGATAAATCGGATGACCATGTCATTGTTGATATTAAAGAATTAATGGAATCCACACTCAATGGAATAAAAGGCATCGTTGAAGGGTTAAATTTATCATCAGCATTTTGGCAGTTAAGTGTAAGCCATAATTGTAATATATGCTCAATCTTAGCGGCCGATTGCAGCTCAATATCTTTAAACAACATATCAAAACAACTAGTTAACATAACGGAATTATTTACAGTTCTTCTGGGCGAGTTTAACGGTGCTATAAGATTGTCAGGCCATTTTGGGACTTTACTTTCCATTTCAACGGAAGTTCCAGGTGCAACGTTTATGTTTTGCACTAATGTGTACGTGCTGCAAAGGACTAGACGGCGTAAAGTTATTTCTGCTTGAGATTCCACACTAACATCTAAGCGTTGATCCATGGCACACGAACTACCATAATTCCAATTGGACGATTTGGAATTCTTTTTGAGCATCGTTCGACCTCTCTCGATTATCTCATCAAGGAAATCTTCAATGTCAGAATCGTCCGATTCAAAAACTGAGGGTAGGTGATTGTTATTATTTGTTGTCGTTTTGCCTTGCTTCACAACAGGTTCTGTTAGGAAAGTATCCTCAATTTCGAAGCTATCACATAAGTTTTCAACGTCTCGTAACACATCTGTTAAAAAATAATTAGAATGACTATCTGTATCAGTAATTTACAGTTTAACCGTGTTAACATCGGAAGTACTGGATATGCCACCCCTCGTTTTCCAATTTATATTTTTTTACCATTTTTTAAATTACTGATAACTCAGTGGCGCACCAATCCGCCCAAAATTTTTTTTAATACACCCAGTTTGGCAAAACAAATCAAATTTTTATTGAATAAAATAAAATATTTAATTACCTGACGTCCAACTGGTAGAAGGTGCTTGAATATCGGTCTCGCTTGAAGACTGAGTTTTGCCTACATCTAAAATATCTTGCAAAAGACATGCCAATGCATGCGTTGCAAATGGAAGATCGGAACCGATACACAAATTAATCAACTTCAACAACTTTTCTTCATCCATATATTCATCCAATGCCAGATTGGACATTTTAACTAACCTAGCAATAATCTGAAAACAAAAATTCTTATTAATCACAATTCAATCTTAATCTTAATCGAAAGTAAATCATCCGAGAGGTTTGTTAGGTTAATTTATTAAAACTAAATAGTATACAGCTATGAATTTTCTTATAAATTGGTATTATTTATATTTTTTAATTATTTATTTGGATGGTCAAGACAACTAGCTTAAGTTTGAGGTTAGAATAAACTATATAATATGTAAAAATTAAACTAAAACTTACCTTACAAGATAATACAAACAAATCAGCACTACAAGAGTGATCAATAGCTAACAACAACGTGAGTAGACCCTTCACAACAGCCAAACTATGAGTCATATCAACATATTGTGGATCCAAAACCTGCACCGACTTTTCATTGCTACTTTCCGACGGTATCTCCCTTCGACGTTTACCAATTTGTTTCGACACCGCAGGCGTATTTATTATACAATTCCCAGTATCTTTCTTTTTAATATTTTTCAATTTAGCAAAAATTCCATCAGGTCCTTTAAGTGCTTGCTCTAATTTTTCTGTTAGCGATTGTGCTTGACTAGATAAAGTAGATAAGGCTTGGGCGGAACTTTGCATGGATTTTTGATTATAATCAATGTTATCTAATTGTGCCTTGTATTGCAGGAACCTTTTATGCAATTTCTTTTTATAGCTAGAGTTTGCATTATCACATGTTTTGCTGGCTATTTCTCCAGCCACCCAATCCCAACGTTTGGAATTCTGCATGGTATTTTTAGACAGATCCAATTGCAACGAAAGAAACAGTAACAACCATCCAAGCAAAGATAAATCGACAGTAACACCTAACAACGATTTTCTGTTAAAATATAACGGTTGCAAAGTTTGCGTAATAACTTTTAACGTTGCATCCAATGCTATGCTACGTTCAGTGCATCTTTTAACAAGATACGATAACAAAATAAAAACTCTATCTTGGGGGAATTTATCGGTATACGATGAAGAAAACATTTCCGCCAACGTTTCAGCTAGAAAGATTCCCCAATAGCCTTTCTTCCTGCACGAATGGTCTAACACAGTGGCCGTTAGGAATTGTATATGCGATCTTTGCGTAATGCAAAAACCGTGGAATAATTTAACACAAGTTGGTAGACTGATTTTTGGTATTGAATCTATTATTAATAAGATTTCTAAAAGAACTTCGGCTATTGAACGTAATTTGTCAGTGCATGATTCGCCTATCGTTGTTTGCAATTGCATTTCTGTTTCTGTATTTAAAACCGTTTCAATTCTGCACATTACATTTCTTACTGTGTTTAATTGACGTTGGTATGTTATCGCCTCCTGGAATGAATAAAAAATAACCGGATTAATTTAGTAAATTAATTAAATACATTTTTGAAATAAATTTAGTTAGGACAGAATAAATAGAAAATATTAAGACTTAAGGCGGCTGGCACAATAACCCAAGAACTAGAACGTAACAAAACCGGAACGCAAACTATGTCAGATTCACAATTGCCTGTTAATGTAAACGGACAGATCTAGAATCAAATCTATAATTTTTAATTCGCAAATGTCTAAGTCACAAATCACAAATTTTTGAAAAAACGTTTTATTATATATAATTCTAGATTAATAATAATTAATTGTGACTTACAAAAATATCGGCAAATTTTAGCTTTATTCTTTTTCATCACTGTCTTATTTTTTACCATATGAGGACTTATGACCTTTCTAAATTAAGCGTACAATATTAAATAATAAATATTGTTTATTATTTAATATGGACCATTCAAATGAGTTTGATGATGACAATCCAGCAAATTGTATAAAGCCCATTATTTTTATTTTGACAAAGTTTGTATACATTTTACATTATACTCATTGGTCCAGGACAACTGTGTAGCCAGCCGCATTTAAAAATCGTGCAATTAAATTCTTTTTACCTGGTAAGCACTGAAGATTTTCATATTGTCAAATGACGTGCAATTATTTTTGTCCTTCATGATATCCATATAAGCATTAAGATGTGCAGTATTGGTGGTGTCGGACATCAAAAAAGGTTGAAGTAAATTTTTCAGTTTTGAACAAGCTAAACTATATCTACATGAGACATCTTCAAACAGCATTGAAAGTACACCCAATTGCTTCTCCAGTTCGGTATTAGTAGGAGCTGTCACATTTTGCGCATGTTCTAATGGTATTTCTTCAGGTAAGACAATCAAATGACCATAGAAACAACCAACTGGTATACGACAGCGAGTTGATGACATACCACACCTACCAACTGCTGTGATCTGAAAGCAATTACAAAAATGTCAGAAAATATCACAAAATGTTCAAAAATTTAGCAAAATATTTATGAAATGTAGATAATAGTTATTTGTATATCAAGGACAGAAAGTACTACTTTGCCGGATGAGTCTGAAACTTGCAAGACAAGTGAGCGAGGCAAGCTAAGAGTATTTCGGCCATGGTGTACACAACATTTTTTAGACAACTACAGTTCAGACTACTAAACATAGTATAAAATACAATTTACATATAATTTATAACTATACTTATAGGTGTTTGAAAAAATCTATACTTATATCCAATAGGATAACAAATTTAACACTGCGGTTTTTGCCTGTTCTTTTAAAGCAGGTGGAGTACAATCAAATTCTATATCACTATTAGATATTTTATATTATCAGGTTGACAATCAATTAGATTGAGATAGCGTATATCAAATTTATAAAACGACAATATAAACTTACATTTTCCTGAAGTGACAATTTTGTACTGCAAGTTTGTGGCCTGAAAGTGTTTTGCAGTACGGAATTGTCACTTTCGGGTCAATTGTAAACATCTACTTTCTGGAGTTATGTTTATACAACGCCTTGTTTACACAACAAAGTAAAGCTATCGCAAGTCTCTATCTGAGAGTAAATTGCATAATGTAAACACTCTGAGAGTACATTGGATAATGTTTACATTATGAATTTTATTTTGAGGTTGACACTTACATATGTCATTTAATTTCGTTAGAGGATTTATTTAAATAACATTCATAGTCTCGTGTAAAATTTTGCAGAAACATCGCAGGTGGGAAAAGTATCTATATAATAATAAATGGATGATGTAATAGCTGGCTAATTTTGACTATGGTAACCAGCTTATGTATCATCCATTTATTCGATATTATTCCCACTCAAGAAGTTTCTGCAAAAATATTACACCAAACTATGAACTTCAAATGTTATTTAAATAAATCCTAACCTAACCCAATGAAGTGACATTTGACAGTATGGATTATATTTAATAATTGATAATAATATTATAGATATATAGATAATACTTACTTTAAGATATCTACAAAGAGGTGGTGGCTGCAAATCGCAAAGAACTAAATTTTTGGTGCTAATATCAGGTGATAAAACTAATCTTTGCATATCAATATCTTCTCCTTTTAACCAGATATCGATACTAACAGATAACAACTCGACACACGTCGGAAGGAACAAATCTGTTAAGAGTATCGGTTGTCCAAAATCTAATGTAACAAACCGCCTCGCTCCTGAATGCATTCTTTCAACCACAATAACCTGTTGCGAAGGCGATACTAACAGCTGTTGCCAAGATAAAGCCTTATTCGGCGATAATATTTCTTCGGCACATCTGGTAGTTTTATTTGACGTTTCTGTCACATTAGAAATTGTTTCGGAATCTAAAGTTTCAGCAACTAAAAATTTTTTTATAATTTAATTCAAAATGATCATCTATTGAAAAATTATACTTACAAACTTTTGCATAGTCCTCATTTTTTAAATTATCGGAATTGATAAGAACTTGATACATGTTATCAACAATGGACGCAGCATTGCTAGTACCCGGACCGTTATTAACCACCTTATCAGCTTTATCAGCAGCATACATCAAATCAAAATCATTGAAAAGCTGTTCCATTTCAACTTTTTTGGTCCCACTCGGCGCAACATGCGTTACGGTAATAGGCACAACATTATGAATAACCCCGCCGGCATTTGCATCGGCCCTTTCAACTCTAGTTCCATCGCTAGCCGAAACACAAACAAAATGCAATGGCTCGGTTTCTATCAATCCTCTGAACATAATCGACGGAGCCACATTCTTCAATTTTGATTTAGTTTCTACAAAATTTAACAGTACTTCTTTTGGATCTAAATGATCTTTATTGAACGAGTAATTTGAATGAAAATCTGCAGAATGGGTTAAATTTTCTCCAGATACGACGGAAGCATATGTTACGGTTGAGCTGGTCGCTTTAATAGGCGATGGTGGTTCTACGTCGAACAATTCAGGTTCTAAAGGTGTGCCGTATAAACCGTACCGGCTTCTCAGAATTAAGTGGTATGGATTATTTCTGGTGTTTAATTGATCGGCAATATCGGTTAATAATTTAATGCATTTTAAAGTCAGTTTTTTGATTAATTCTGAATTTTTAGATACGTTAAATAATAGTACAACCAGCCAATGCAATGCTCCGGCTGATTTGATTTCGTATAAATTATCCAACATATCCAGCAATGAAGTTAATATGGCCGTATCAAAATTATCGTTACTGCTATCGTAAACTATGTTTGCACCGCTGAAACAAAAATTTATTGAATCGTAACAAAATACTAATTAATTTAGTTCTTAGTTTATAGTATATTACGGATGGCGTTGTTTTGAGTTAGAGAAAAACAAATTATTTTAAAAAAAAGTTGATGTGTAACGAACTAACTCTCTGCAAAAAATGTGAAGAAATAGTCACAAAATATAGAAAAAATGACACATCGAGATTTGTAAAATTATGAGAAATGTTTGTGAAATGTGAAATTTTGTAAAATGTCAAATATTAATATGCATATAATACAACATTAAGTTGGCAATAATTAAAATAATACTTTACTTACTTCGAGCAAACGATAAGTAGTTTTACACATTTATGAGCTATACTCCGTCCAGCATGTAAAAGACAACTCCGCAACAAACTCCCCAAGCTTTTTTCTATACAATTTAAAAACTCAAATTGTTGATTGGGCGCATCACCATTTGAACTCCTATTCCTTGCCAAGCGAATACATGCAACCCAATTTAATATATCCAATGCAATACTTTTAACTTCAGCCGATTTACTTTCAATAGCCGTTAGAAGCAAACTCTGCACAAACGGTTTTGATTCCAACATAGAGCAACGTTGCGACCTCTCATGTGGTATTTCAGTATGCGTATTACTATACACAGTTATGGTTAATTCGTGCAAACAATCACAACCCATATATTCAGTATTTGTAGGTCTTATCGAACATTTTATTCTAGAACTACTTAACGTTTTTACATCATCCTTATTACAAACAGATTTTATGTGTAATAATAAGTTTCGGTTTCTCGATTTAAATAATTTAGGACTGGTAAGCGTCACACAACCTGATTGTTCGGTTAAATCCAAAGAAGTGGCAATGTCGATAGGGCCGGCCAAAATATCAGCATTGTGTGCTCGGAGATATTCCTGAGAAGTAACTGGATTTTGGGTATTTTGTAATTGATCGAATGTAACCGTATCGTCGACTGCAAATTTGACATCCCTTCTATGGCCAATGCTTGTAGAATTTTGTCTTAGCAAAGTTATTTCTACTTTGGGCGTCGTGCTCGAGCTATGTAAAGTGAAATTAACGTCAACTCGTCCTATATTTGTTGGGGTAGGGAGGGTTATTTCAAATATGTGTTCGTCCCATGTGGTGGTGTCGGTTTGCAATCGCCACGTTTTAGTTATCTGTTCTTTATCTTTCTGTAAGTGTTGAGGGTGTCGTCGTTGTCTTTGCGCCTGTTGCATTTCACTCCAACATGGCGGTACGACAGGATTGTAGCCACCTTTGAATGGTTCAAAATTGCATAGTTGTTGTAAAGTTTTCAGTTCGGAGAATTGAATCGGTTCTGGCGGATCATGGAAGCATCTAGTGGTTTCAGTACTTTCCATGCAATCTACCGGTTGGCTACTCATTCCCGGGTAATCAGTGTTAAAACTGATCAGATCCTCTTCATCGTGATCTTCGGTGGAATCAGTGTCTGTATCATTTAAAGCGTAAAAATGGAGTGAGCCTTTTTCTGTTGATGCACATAATCTTTCTAAACCTGCAACAAGAAATAAAATTTACAATAATCTCAGAATAAATTTTGATCTAGCCATAAACTAGACCAAAATTATGCCAAGTATAAAATAATTCAGTTCCAGTTTGTGTTGCTTTTTGATTTTATGGTTCAGAATATTTAGAATAACTGTTGCAAGCTAAGTTTGATTTTTTTGACAATTATTATTTATTTTAATGATTGATTGAATTATAAGTTGTTGAGTATGCATAAAAAAAGTATCAATAACTTTTTTCTTACTTTAATTCATTGCAATATTGCTTTTAACCCTTAATTGGCAAAGCTCATTTTATCACATAGCCACCAATTTTTAAATTTGAAAAATGAAAATGAAAACAAAAAACGTTTATTTTTTTGAATATTTAAAAAAAGTCAATTACATTTGAATCCCTGGTTAAAGTAAAATGTAAAAAAAAATTACTTACTATTGCAATATACAGCCGAAATAAATTTCTCTGCTTCCAATTTAGCAACAGCAACAGTTTTCAAAGTTCCCAATTCCACAATTCTCACTGCGCCGTCAACACAAACCATAACAATTACTCCATCAATTCCAATTTTAGGATCGCACTCGTTATTCTTATCAAGAAATGAAATCAGATTCAATTCTATAGGTTTTTCCGTGGAACTTAATTCTCTGGTAAGCAACGGCTGCTCGTTGACTCGTACCATTTTACCAGTAAAATCAAGTGCGTACAAAATCAAAACTGAACTTTTCATATCACAAATTGATTTCAACACGACTAACATGTGGCAGCCATCGTGACTTGGTATTATATCAGATATGGTAAGATCTTGCCGGTTCTTATATTGATCCGGTAATGAAATGCATTGCACAGCCCGTGAATAATTTAATTTTTTGCTTGTTTTTGAATTTTGTAATTCGGTAATGTGATCCGATATACTTTTTTCGCTTGTTTCCGAGCTTAATTGGCCATTCATAAATGAATATTCTGGTGGAATGATTAATGATGTGGCTTGAGCGGAATCCGTTTCCGTATTTTGTAAATCCATCGACAACAATCTAGGACCTGTATGTTGTTTAGGTGTGGACGACGCAGAAACTGCCGGCGGGATAAATATCTCATCGCTTTCGCCCGGTATTAAATTTTGATATTTTATTATCAAATTGTCTAATCCTTCGATTGGTTTCAATAGTGGCAGGAAATTAATATCTTCATTATCAAAATCGGGTATTATAAAGGAGTTATTTAACATATTTTCGTTTGCGTTTTCAATGTTTTCTTTATTGTCCTCAGTTTCAACTTCTTTAGTGTATTGGAAATCATAGACGACAAGATACAAACAGCTACTTTTAGACGTGCAATCCTGACTATCGTCGACTTCCATTATGTTCAATTTATTTTGATCGTTTAATGTTTCCACTGTGTTTTCAACATTCGCACATTTAATCAGTAATCCGCATATTACCGATGGTCTGATTGGAAAGGTCTGCGTGTTTTTGCATGCAACTGATTTTGATGACTTTTCACCTACTAGTGTCAAGGCAGTTATATTACGTTCTGTTAAATTTTTGCCTGAAAATATTATTGTTTATTGCGGAGGATACGCGAATGAATAAAGCTTACCTTCGTCGGCTTCTGACCAAATGAATGGAGCACCAAAATCTTGTGTGTATTTTTCTAATAAATGGGAATCGTATTGTGTGACAAAAAATGAATGTGTACGTTTCACTTTGCCGGATACATCGAATACTGAGACAAGACCTTCACTATTTGATGTGGGTATTAATGAAGGTACAGAACTGGTCCCTATCCTATTTATACTTATACCCCTGAAAATAAATATTTGTAAGTAATAAATAATTTTATAAATTAAAAAAATATATAAACAGGGTGTAACATTCAATTCAATTAATCGCTTAACCTACTTACACGAGTTATTTTGGATTGCATGCCGTTACTATTTCCGTTTACCCATAATAACTCAGACAACATAAAATAAATGAAATTTTTGACAGACTTTTGCAAAGTAAATAAAACAGTAAGTGGTTAAAAGAAGTAAAAGTTTTAATCTAAAATTAAAAATTAATTTATATTTTACTTTGTTAGAAGCAACATAATTTGTAAAATTTGTAAAATGAAAAAGAATTAATTAATATTTTACCTGTATGTTGCATCAACTGCAGGGTTTGTGGCATAGGTAACAGATAAAGGTACATTTTGGGTATATTCACCCATCACAAACGGACAAGTGGGGGAATGTCGTTCATGCTCACTCCAAGGTTCGTCCGTTCTTTCCCAACAAACTAAACACACTGTGCAAGTAAAACACATGGCTCTATCATCACCCGCTGTATTTGGCTGATGGTAAAATCCAGCTTGCGCCATTTGATCTGGAAGAGCCCATCTGGAAAAAAAGAGCATTACAGGTTTTTCGTTCATTAATTTTTTGTTATTTCCTTCGCCTTTTATTTTTGCTTAAACGTAAATAAAATAAAATAAAATTTAGTTACTTGACATTTTTGTAATTCAATTGCATTATTATAGTGTTTATGTCTGCTTATTGGAAAGTTCATTTAATCGAGGATATTTTATTTGTGATTGCTGTGCTCAAGATTTATTCAATTAAAGTGAGAAAACAACAAATTTTAGAAATTGTTTATTTCAATAAAGAAAATGTGTTCAAAATTTGTATACAAAAACTTGGAAGCGATTTATTACTCCTGGAATAATATATCATATTCAGGTAGTTTCCACATTAGGTCAGAATAGTTAAATTTTAAAATATTGTATTCGTATTATTGAAAATCAAACAATACTCACTTGTAATCCATATGTGGCCAGTGTGCAAATGTTTCCCTTCTCTTTGCCTCACTGGCCATGGCACGACGATCCGAAGCATGTCCTGGTTCACCTAAGAGTTCCGAAACTCTTTCTTGTACAGCCGAAGCTACACTTATTTCTGGGCTAAGCTGGTTTTTCATCATCAGCTCTGTGATTACACTGCTGGTAGCAGTGCGAAGGAATTCCAAAGGAATTTCCAAACATACTGTATTCCACTAGAAGAAAAAAAAAAGATTTTAATTTATAGTAAATCTACAGTTAAAAGATTTTAAGTTTATTCTTTAATCATTTTGATTCCTTTAGTTATTTATATTCATAATAGTTGGCACACCTCATCAAGATGCTAGAATGAGCATTATTGTAGTCGAGGTGTAGGTGCCGACGTGCCGATATATCTATCTATCTACGTTAGCTTTCTGAAGAGAAAATACAAATCGTATGTGTGCAAATAAAACAAATTTTCAATCAATTTGCACATGCAATTTAGGCGCGTTATTACGTCACTTTGGAAAAATGCATTTCAAATGCATTCGTAGAACACCTTGTAATAATAACACCACGATTCTAGCATTATTTTCATTCATTAAAGATTTTTAGTAGTTTTTATTTGCAATGGTTTGCATTATCTAATAAAAATTGTCACAATCAAGTCAAAACCTATTATTACATTATTTACATAAAATGATATAAACTTTTTTTTTAAATCAACCAAAAGAAAAATAATAGGAAAAACTCATTTCAGAAGACTTATTTGAATTAGTAGCCTTCTGTAACTAGTTATATACTATTTAAGTTTTTAACACATTGGCTGCCCTGAGCATCACCGGTGATTCTCATTCAGGTTCACCATGGTGTCGGTGAATCACCCGTGTTGCACGGTTGGTCCTCTCTTTTATTAAATACAATAACCACTGCCTGTAACTGATAGCTATAAAATAATATGTGGCCTGTGATACAGATTCTTTATACAAAAATCAACTCGCTAACGACCTTGTTTTGACGGGTTAACCAAGTTTTATTTCTATGTGGGCACACAGGGTTTACAATCTTTTTATGTGGACAGCCAACGTGTTAAATATGTTAATCTAAAATAAGTGAAAATGGATTTATTTTGTTTCAATGGTTGTGATATTGACAATTTGACAAAAATTAATTCATTTAAAATACGTTAACATAATCTAATAAAAATTGGCTTAAATTTGTTTTTGTACCAGCAGGGACAAAAGTAGCATTTGAGCGTGCGGTAAGAAAATAAAAATGCGTGCTGATTTGGCAACATCGTTGGTCTGAAATAATTATCCTTCAAAGGTAACGTTTCCAAATTAACCTTCAATTAATTATTAGCGTTCTGATGTATTGTTCTTTATGGACAAGCAAAATTGACATTTGTTAAATTTAGGATGCTTAGTCCGTGATGTTGCAATGTCTTCAAAATCGTAATTGCGTAATTTTTACAGACACAACTACAAAAAACTATGTACAATGTAAGATATGAAAGAATATTGCAGGTTTCATACGATTGCAATTTCTCGTAGTTAACCGGCACTATTTTCTTTCGGACCTTACATCGTAAATAGCTATTTTGTACAAACGTACACAATGGAGCGTATGAATAAAAAGAAAATAGCACTCTTTTTGGCTTGGCAAAATTGTCGGTTTGAAATAATAATAATAATTGTAGACTCTAGTGGATAAAGGTGTCGAGTAACAAATTAATTATTTCAAGCTTCAAGTGATTATAACACCTTTAATCACAAGATAATGTTATACGACACCTTTATCCACATGTTTTCAATTATCTTTCAAAATTAACCATCGATTATTAGCGTTCTAATGTATTTGTTGCTTTCTTGAGAAGTGATTTTGATATTTGTTAAATTTCGGATGCTTTGTTGGCAATGTTGCAGTGTCTTCAAAATCATATGCAATTTTATCTACCTATTCTTATATTGAAATAGTATAAAATGCTAGTGTGGAATTGCAAACTTGGCGTGTTGCAAGGTACACTGATGAGAAGTCGCATACCTAAAAAACACATGTCTGTACCAAATGCCATTAAGACCTTGGAAGGTGATGATTGCAATTATACATTACAAATTGATTTTGCAACTGTAATTATATGTAATTTTATTAAATTCATCATTTGGTTAATTACAACTATGTACAATGCAAAGAATGAAAAAAAAGTTGCAGGTCGAGTACAAAACCTTGTAGCACAACCTGCGAAATTTTGTTTTGCACCTTAGGGGGTTCTATGATACAAAATAAAGAACAAAGAGGAACAGAGCTGTTTGCCAAATATTCAACCAGGTTTGGAAGGAAGACCAAGTGTCAAGCGATTGGAAAACAGCATTATTGGTGCCAATTTAGAAGGGGGCGATAAAAAGACAAGGCAAAAACCATAGAGGAGTAAATATACTGAGTGCAGTAATGAAACTTTAAAAGCAAGTGATGGATAAGATTCGAGCAGTAATAGGAAATAGGATGGAAGAGTAACAGAGTGGCTTTAGAAAGGGTAAAAGTGTGCAAGACCGCATATTTACTATTAACCAACTATCTACAAAAGCGTTACAAGAAAATAGAAAATTGTATGTGGCCGTTGCTGGACATAAAACAGGCCTTCGACAAGGTAATTAGAAAAATTATATCGGAGATCCTAGAGAAGAAAGGAATTGACAAAAAAACTATAAGAGTGGTAAAGGAAATATATAAAGCAAACAAAAATATAGTAATAAGTCAAGGCAGGGAAGTAGAGTATTTTGCAACATATGCAAGACTAAGTCAAGTGGGGGCACTCAGCTCAGGATTATTTATATTACTTATTGATGAAATAATAAAAAAGAATGCAACAAAGAAACAAGGAAATATAAAGTAAGGTACAACAAATTGGAGAAAGTGAAGATAGAGGAGGGAGCTTTCGTAGATGACTATGTGATTTTTGCCAATAAAGAACAAGAACTTCAAAGGAACATAAACATATGGAATGGAAATAAACAAGCAAAAACAAAGGTCATGGTGGTGGGGGACCAACAGAAGCCAATAAATATAGAACTATTTCTATAATGAAAAAATAGATCAAGGTTCAAATACCTAGGAGTACTTATAGAAGCATCTGGAGACCAGGAAAGCAAATTAAATACCCGAGTAGAAAAACAATGAAATAATATTACAAAAGAAGCAAAAAATGTATAAACAATAAAATTATAGAAAGAAAAACAAAAATGAAAATATATAACACAATAATAAAACCAGTACTAACATTTAGATGAGAGACTTGGATACTAAGCAAGAGACATAAGAGCAAAATTCAAGCAGTAGAAATGAAGTACTTGATATAAACTATAACAACTAAATGTAAAACCAACATCAGAATTCATAGAGTAAAGGCAGATGGGCTGGTAGGGGTATATGGTAAGTAAGGAGGAGATGATTCCGGTAAAGAAGATATGGAATCTCAAACCCAAACACAAGAAAACAGGAAAACCAAGAAAAAAATGGGAAGATATAATAGGGGAATTACTAAAGCAAAATGGAAAAGGTTGGAAGGAGACAAAAGAGATGGCAGGGAACAGGGAGGAATGTAGGCGGTTCATAAAAGAGTAAAATAAATAATACTCGACAGCTTAATATGGTAAAAGGGAAAGGATATATATATACAGGCTGTTTTTCAACCTATAGGGAAAAACTTGAAAAATGATTGTTAAAAGCATAAAATGAGATATTGTGAAAAAAAATCTAATAAAATATTAGTACCTTTTGTTATTTATAAAAAATAAATACTAAGTAATTTTGATTTCTACACAAATGATTGTTTTGCACATTTTACCAAATAAACTCAAAAGTAAAAATATTTTATTAGAATTTTTTTCATAATAACTCATTTCATGCCTTAAACAATCATTTTAAAAAATTTTGCATATAGATTCAGAAATACCCTGTGTATATAATATGACAAAAAACTGTATTTCCATTAATCTACCCTAAAGAAAAATGGGCTTTAATTTGTTTTTATTGCTGTGATAATTTACAAAAATTTACGTTTTAATAGATCATTTGCATACAATTGGTTGGTTTAAAATGAACTAAAAACGTTATCTTGTTTATCAAACAACATTTTTGAAATACGACAAATTTTTTTAAATCTTGTAATCAAAGTTTTAATATTAAAAATGTTGTTTTAATATTAAAAAAATGCATGAAAACACCTGCTATTTTATCAATGTTTTGTTTGATAATTAATTATTTCATTAATTATTCAGATAAAAAGCTAATCTATTTTAGTTCTGGAAATTGATACATTAATCAAATATTCTAATTAATGTTTTTTTAAAATATCATTTATATTGTTGTGCATCTTCTTTCTCAAATATCAACAAGACAATAATAATCTTTATCTACTTTTTAACTACTATTTAAAAAGTATACAATTTTAATCAAGACTACGTGCGAGAACTGTCTCATTATTAAAATCATCTGTAAATTAACTCAAATCATGCGTGAATGACCAATGTAAATAAAAATAATAATAATAATAAAGTTTATTAATGAAATGAGACGTTCCTTATAAAACTATTTTAGTGATAGCCAAGGTTTTATATTTCATCAGACAATTAGATATTATACTACATTATAATATAATATATTATATAACTGATTGTTGGCATTAAAATTTTGTCAAAATCATTCGTATTCAAAGTATTGTAATCATGTTTAGATGTAAATGAAAGAAGAAGAAAAAAAAAGAAAAATCTACAATAACTTTGGTTCACAATTGATAACCATTGAGTAAATTGTGAAAGATGGCGCCAGTAACGTTATTTATATATTTATTTAAATCTTAATCTCTCTGTTGTAAAAAAGTTGTACACTTTTGATATAATAAATTGCAGTGTCAGACAGTATTACATAAATTTGTTAAACATATTATTTAACAACTCAAATATCAACTCTAATTGAAGACAACGGTGCAAAAAGGAGGTAGCTCCATTTTCATAAATTATTCAAGAGACAACAAAAACTGTTTAACTTAGAATATACGATTTTTTGATTTTATGCAAACACCATGTTGTAGTTCAGTATTGTCTATAGATCTACAACATAGTGTTTACATAAAAACAAACAAAATTTGCAGTCTCTTGAATAAATTATAAAAATGGAGATACCTCCTTTTTGCAACGGTGCCTTCAATTGTTTATCAAGGTTCACTTATTTGACAAAATGTGGAATTATCTTTGTTTTAATAAATATAATGACAAAATTTCAGCTTATAGGAATTTTTTTTCATTTTTATTGTTAAAACAATTAATTTTTTGCAAATTGACCGTTTGCTTTTTTAATGTCAAAAACGGATTTAGCACATTCACTACAGTATCGGCCAAGTCGTTCTGGTCACCAAATTATATAACAGGTCGCTGAGACTGGTGCGCAAATTTTACTACTGTACGATAGTAAAATAACAAAAAAACGTAACAAACATGGAGACTGATGCAAACAAAAACAAATGGATGTGGAATGCTCAATTGCCCATTAACTTAAATATACGGATCGGAAATCTAACCAATAATTTTTATTATCCTTATAATATAGGAGAAATTTATTATATCTTATATATTGTTTATTATTTAATTAATGTAATGTAACAAGCGAATTGTCTTCTTCTTCTTCTTAATATAGGACTAGTCCTGTTAATTTCCAACTATTGTGCCTCCTGTGATTCAGACGTCCAGCTATCTTTCCATCTTTTAGGCGGTCGTCCATGGGGCCTCCTTGTGTTCGGTATTGATGTTGCGGCTTCCTTGGCTAGTCTGTCATCGGCCATTCTTAGTACGTGCTGG
>JARJEC010092588.1:0-12107 GCA_030264575.1 Tachinus sp. AB-2021 | reverse complement strand
ATTCTCATCACGTGACCAAAAGTTCAGTGTTCGAGACTATGTTGAGAACGTTCAGGCGTTTGTTCGTTTTCTTCTAATTTTAATTAAGTGGTCATTCACCTTTAACTTATTTTTTTTTTGAGGAAGAGTAAATGTGCAAGTTAGGGCATTAACTTGAAAAAATTAAAATTATTATTTTTAAAACATTGCTTTTAGGGACCAACAAAAAAAACCAAAAATATAAGTGTGCTTGGGATACCCACAGTAGAAGTGAAATCTCTGATTAAATCGGATATTTGGGCATTTAAAGTTTTTCCTGCTAAAACAAATTTTGCAATATTCCTGCGTATTATAAGTCTTTGTAATAATAAAAAGATATATTTTCCTAAAATATTTACTATTAGCTTTAAAAATTAATTCAACAGCACAAAGTCTTAAAATATTTCGAAAGCACATGTTTTTTTTTTCAAATAGCAACTCATTTTTTTATGATTTTTATACTAAAATTTCAATATTGACGTCAGTGTCATTTGTTCATACTTCTTATTTATGCACAGCTACCTTACCACTCATTACACTACGCCCTATGGCAAATGCATATTGGGAATGCACGCGTCCCCAGTCTCTTTCCTTGATTGCCGGTATCTCTACCCCTCTCCTCTGAAATGTTTCCAATTTTTTCTCCGCTTTTTTGACTCACAATTCAATATAAATGTTCTACTTTTTAACATTTTGATGCATTCTTATAGGTTACGTAATCAAATATCAATCTAAAACTAACTTAATTAAATTTCTATGGTTGATTTACTATAGTATTGAGCAACTATCTTTCTTTATTTGTAACTTTGTTCAATTTGAGGCTGTTTATAGTATTTTTTTAAGGAAAATTGATCTTCAAGTGCTGCAATCGTAACCGATCTGAACAAATTATAATCAGCACAATTAAAGCTTATTAAGAAAAATTAAAAGTATGTTAAATACTGTTTAAGTTATGCTTGACACACACATAAGCCTAAGAATAACTAATTGTGAAAATCAGGTTATAAGTATTTTAATATTATCTCTATGTGTGAATTTAGGATACAAAGTATATTTATTTCTAATAATTTTATTTTATTTAAATTCCGCTTTTCTGTGAAAATATAAGATTTGCTGTTGGGATTAATATTATAATAATATAGATTTTGCAGAAGGGTAAAAGACGCAAAAGTGTACATGCCATCTTCAAATTCACTAACAATCTAACAATTTCTTTATCAAGAACAATAATTGTGTATACTGTTTGTCACTGCAAAATCCTTAGTGGTTTGTTGATAATATATTTGTAGCTTCATTTTTTTTAATTCATCTAAATAAATCTATAATTACAAACAACCTTGTGTACAATTATAAAATAAAATATAAAATATATAGTCGGTGCACAAAAAAACCATTTAAAAATAATAGGGTGAAAGATTTTCAACTTAAAAAATGACGATTTTCTAGAATGTTGTCTAGAATATTACAATTTTACTTTATTACAATTGTGATGATTTGATAATAAATATCAATTAATAAGCAATGAATAGTTAACTTGGTCATGTTAAACAAAAAAGAGTGGTGTGCTTAATTTGAACCCTTATTCAACTTGTGACACTTGTATAATACTTTCTCTATCGAGTTTCTTTAAAAAAAGACGATTTATGAATTATGTCACATTTCTTGAGCCACACGATATGTATATATATATAATTTTAAACAAGCCTGTATAAAATATATAAAATTGGCAGATTTTTCTAAAAATCGTCAAATATTTAAATGTCTATTACTAATTACAAGAAACTCATCAAATATCTTAAATATTTTGTCAATTATTTTGAACAACCCTGTATAATCATTATCAAACTTTTTTTTTTCAGCAACTTTTGTATTTGCTATTTTTGGAACATTTAACTTACAGTATTCACAGTTATTAAAATATGCAAATTACACAAACCATTTAATTAATAAGTTATATATATATATATACACACACATTTTAAAGATACACTCTACACTGGTTGTTTATTTATCTAGACTCACTCTATATAAATATTCAATTATGAGAATTATTGAATACAATGATTAAAATAGATACAAAATAAAAATAATTGCAAGCTAAGCTAATTAAAACACTCTCTTTTAATCAATATCGCCGAGTATTAAAAAAATTATTACTGACTGAGGAATTTCATTTAATATGCTCTACTTTAATTAGTTTTCCAAAACATCCGGACTGGATGAAAGTTTAAAATTGGCGATTCCAGTTTAAACATAAATGAATCAAATCGTGTTGGATAAAGCGTATGTTTTATAAAACCTATTTTATTTGCCTCTGAAAATAATCTTCGTACTATCGTACTTTCAGAATAATAAATGAACAAAATAACATACATTTTAATTATCTATGTTAATTATTTTGTTTGTAACATTACACGTACGTAATTAAAAAAGGATTGTACTTCATAAAGAGTAAACCATCAAATGAATTAAATAAATTGTTAAATACTCAGGAAATTATACTTTACGTACATATACGCTGTAAGTTACATAAACGAATACATAATTTAAATTATTTATTTAGAATCGTAGTTTGCAATTAGTTATAAATTGCAGAAATAAGATAATATTAAAAAAATATAACTTTCAATTTTATCTCTTTTAAAAAATGTATCGTTTATGAGGTCATATATTTTCCCGCACATTATGCAAGTTGTAAAATTTAAAAGTAATTTACCTACTACTACGACAATTAAGTCCATTGCAATTATTTTGTGGTTAATGCTAGGAATTTATTCGAAACATACATTTATTTGAAATTATTAACTTGGAACTGTTTAAATAGTATCTGAATATTTATCTTTCATAAAGTGTACCAAGTTTAAATTTAATAAATCAGTATTTAATTATATATAAATTAGTTTTTATTATTAGATTCAGTATATACACTGGGTGCGTTGAATATACTGTAATAATTACAACAGGGTTCAATATGTTTTTCATGAACATGAAAATAAATTACTTTTTTTGCTGTTTAGTATGGCTTATCAGTTTTGTGTTTCTATTTGAAACACTTGTCCATTTGTGGTCAACTAATTGGCACAAATTTTATTTTTGATATCAAGAAATAGTAATTGAAGTTTTAATATTACTTGTATTAGTTTAAATAATATGACATATTTAACTCAATTTAATATGTTCATAAATGTTTTTAACAATGTATCCAATTATTTTGCTACATAGTGTCAGCTGCAGGAAAATAGATAGCTTGTATTGTCTGTTACTTTGCGATTGAGATCAAATCAGTATGCAATTACACGTTCCCGCATTTTAGAACACTATCCAGATTTCATTGCAACGAATTTCAAATACCATTCAAGCTATTGAACTATTAAATAGATACTTTATGAAATATTGGTTTAGTTGCAAATAATTAAATCTAATATTAATAATAATAATTAAATGTGATTATAAATTCTCAAACAAATATAACGTACCCGCAATACTATAATTTGTATTTTTTAGCTTTTGAAATTTTTTATTGCTTTATTTAACTTCGGCCTATTTCTGTCACATTTTGAGACTAATCATCAACCTCAGAGGTTAAGCAAATCTTACCGCTAATTTAAGAAGTCCAATCTGATTTGTTGGAATTTTTAACGTGCACACAACATATGGACTTTACACACATCTTTAATTATCTTTTTTGTGAAAAGCTCAACCATACAAGTAAGAACTGAATGTAATTGAACCTAGAACCACTGAAAGTACAGTTGACACATCACTGAACTTGGGCGGTTGGTTTTAAATTAATAAATACTAAATATGGCTGGCCTAGGACATCCCTTGTCACAAAGATAAACAGTTATGTTGTTGTTTAACAGATATAAAATATCATTTTACATTAATAAATGAATTAATTTGTGTGCACTAAGAGTAAATAAAAAATAATTTTTGACATATAAAAAGATAAAGAAGCACTACAAGCTAAGTAGAGCTCAAACCTACAACCTTTGGATTAGATGTTTAACACTAGACATGCAATCCAAAAGTTGTGGGTATAATCCCCACACGAGGTAATTCTTTTAAACATTTATTTCAAAATGGAGTAATGGCGAAGAAATTATTTAATAATTATAATATCTTATATCTTAATTTCAACTTAAACTACATTTAAAAAAATTAAATTGAAAATAATTACTATTTTCAATATTTGTTAATAAGTGTTCTTCTTACATAAACCTAGAAACAAAAAAAGATGGCATAGAATTACTATTTGAAGAGAAAATAGTCACATATTAGTAATTCCTACAGTGTTATATATATATATATATATATATATATACCACATGCAAATATTAGAGAAATTTTACACTAATTACTAATTTCTCGAAGACGGAACCATACAAAATATGGTATCAAATGACGGTTATACAGAATAATATTTGTTTGTAGCACGCAAAGTGTTAGATCGGGATTACAGAAATTGGGATTGCTAGAGACTGGTCAACTGACCAGCTAGATCTCTAGACCTTACTTCACAAGATTTTTCTTGTAAGATTACCTAAAAGATGTTGATTAGAAAGAAATACCTACTACTCACAAAAATATGATGCAACGAATAACGTATGTTTATGTAAGAGCGACGATAATTGATAAGAGCGGCGATGAAAAAGTAGAGCCGAGTAACGATAAGAGACAAACGACTATTCATAAATAGTTATTATGGTCGGATTTTTGCAACTCAATGTATTGCCATTTTGCGCTACGATCATCTCTATTATTGTTCATCTATGATCGAACATAAAAGCAACCTATGAGGTGCTTGCGCAGCAATTACAACAGACACGCTTATAAGATGTGTACAGGAATTTGAAGTACAAATCAACAAGTGCATTGAAGTGCAAGGTCTCAATTTTGAGCATTTAAGACCAGGCCCCGATGGTGAGAAGCAAGGGGACTTACCCAAAAGATTAAATACATAAACTACCTAATTTAGACCAAATGTATTATTTGTGCTATCAACCAGTGATCTTATTTTTTCAATATTTTTAAAATTATTATATTTTACTTTAAATGTTTTCACAGTTTCTTTAAAACCTTTTTTTATTACAAGGCTAGTAACAGGATTTTGGCTGTAATGTTACTCGGTATTTGGAGGGTATATGATACTCACGTTCTAATAATTAATGACAAATTAAAGTCTTATCCCGTGTTTTTTCATCTTTTTTTCATTGTTCTAATTTAGCATTAAGCAAATTTTCAACATGCGCAAACGGTATGTCATTTATTGATATACTTAAAAAAAGTATTTCTTTTTAATGCAAGTACACCTGACTATACCGAGCTTTGGGACTCACGTGAACCGTTTGCCTATGAATTATCAAATATTCTTGCTGAATTTTATATTGGAACACATGGCAGCCTAAGTAGAATCATATAAAACAGCTTAATTTATGATTTATTAGCAACATAATCTAAATATGACAAAAACCTCTAAAAAGAATACCGTTACAATCACCGCCAAAAACCTGTCTAGGCTCCGATCTATCTAATTTTACAAAATTAAAAAAAGTTATATTTTAAGTACACCACGTATCAAAATAGTGAACATGTATATATAATCAACTGTGCCCTATGCTTATATAAACATATTCATCATTTTGAAGAGACCTGTATACAATTTTATTTCTGTCTGATTTAGCAATGCATAAATGGGTATTCCTCAAGTGTTCTCAATCAAATTTATTTACATTGTTTTATATCTATCTGCATCCAGACCAATTTTAATTTTCTACCATTTTATTTCTTTTAATATTTCCTACGTCGCAACATAAAATGTGTTTTAAAATTACATAATTTCTAGGATATTACAGATTGTTGATTCTTTTTAAAAATTCTGTTTTCAACTTTTTGAGGAAATAATATCTGGGTTAGTACTAACCGCAATGGGCTCTATGAAACGAAATTAAATTTAAACCTCCACCCCACCCCCTTATATGGGGTAGGGGGATAGCTTAATTATTTTAAATGAAAACCTTCAATTTTTATTGCAAATTTGTATGATTTTTGTATGAAACATTTTTTTGCGTGAGAGCTGTAATTGTCAAAAAAGAATTGAAAACGGTATGGTCTGCCTTGGTTACAATGCCAACAAGAAAAGATACAAAAATTAAGTATTTTTTACATAGAATCTGAATCTGCAATAAGGGGGTCATCTTAAGATAAAAAATACTCACCAAGTGGGGGGAAGGGGGAACTTTAAAATCCTAAGGCGACCCCCATTTTTTACTATTAAAAAAACTGTTTTATACAAAAGTCATGTAATTTTTTTTGTAGAATCAAATCTGAGATTAAAATATTTGGGATTATGGTGGCGGTTTGATTGTGATCTTATTTGATAGAGCCCATTGAGGTTTCTACTATCCCAAATATTATTTCCTCAACAAGTTGAAAACATAATTTTTAAATGGGGTGGACGGCTTCTTTTGACGCCCCTGTATACATACAGCTGTAATAATGCGTTTATTTAGATAACAAATTGTTAATATATTGTATGTAATATAGGTTTTAACAAACACCGTTATAACAATAAATACTTTATACTAAAAATACAATTGGATATTATACGTATGCTAGTAGAGATACTATTTTTAATTATATTAAGAATATTTTTCTATTTTACTGTACCTGAAGTTCTGTAGTAGTTCCAGGAAAATTAACTATTTCTGCCAAATGATGCATTCTTCGGGCATTTGCGTTTCCGTATCTATACTATACATAAATATAAATACTATCGTTATATTCTTCATTAGAAATTGTAGTAGATATTGATATTAAAATATTATGTCAATATAGACAATAAACAATGCAATCATGTACATCTTAACAATATAATATAATAATTACAGCTATAAAACACAATAGCACTGCTTATTAGATTAACTGTATAATTTAGTACTGCTCATAACTTCATAATTAATTAATTTTAAAGATAAGAGTATATAAGTAGGGTCTTTTCAAATTAAAATTGTGAGACATGTTCTTAAACTAGGTACATATGGTTACGAGGGACCCTGTATATGCTATAAACGGTGTACCGTTGTATTCGTATAACATTGTGGTAATTTTCTAAAATTTAGTCATTTTCATATGTTTTATTTTCACACATTAAACCTGACATAAAACCTGTTATTTTAGTAGCCATGGAAAAAATGTACGAACAAATAATTTTCATAATAATATACTTAATAAAATAATTAACTATTTAATATTGTTCAATTAATGGTTCTAATTACTGTCTATTAATAAATTAAGCAATTTCTCATCAGGCGGGACGTGTTTATTAAAAGAAACATTAATTTATATATTTTTTACTAGAACTGATTATTTTTTTGCTACGCTCAATTAAAAGTCAAAGAAAAATAAATATTTCATGTCACAGACGCACTCACGCCCCTACGATACAGTAACAAACTTACATTTGTCTCGTCGACTCTGAAGTGTATCGAAGTTAATGTGTTTTGCTGACAAAAAATGAGGTTTCACTAATGATATTGACACAATACTTTTTATATGTAATATATTTAGCAACAGACACTAAGTTTTTTATCTTTTATTTGAAAGAGTTTGGGAAGAGTGTTATAATAATTAGTAGTATTTTCATAAATATTTTTTACACTATATCTATTACATTTTTACAATACAATTGGCGATCTATTAATTTTGTATTGAATATTAATGCTGTTATACCTGATTTTATTTTTGAGATAACAATCCAAGATATTCATTTAAATTTTTATTTGCTATTTAATATACATACATATAATACTTTATATTTTGTTTCCATACATTACAATTAATTTTAATGTATTACAATTTTTTTGTGGCTCGAGTTTTGAGTTGTATATTCTTTTGTCACAATGGCGTTTTGTAAAATATTACATTTGGTTGGAATTGCTAAATAAACATTATTATTTAAATAATAATAGTAAACTTTTTTTCTTTTCTGTATTAAAACTTAAATCATCCAACTGCTTTTTTAAAATTGTAAAAATCTGTATACAGCATACGAAATGTTGTCTGCACAAACTATATTTGCAAAATGTGAAAAAATATAAATTAGTGAACTTTTGATGCGTTTTCATTAAAAAAGATCAGATAAATATTTTGCCGCTTTGACGTAGTTCTGGTTTTGATTTACTAAAGAACTGCTTGAAACAAAAAGATCATCAATGTGCTCTCGGTAAGAATATTTCAACGGCGTATTGTGTCAACATAATTCACTACAGGAAACTAATCATTATGCTGTCTACTATACTCTACAGCATCTGTAGTTATTTTCATGGTTTTTGTGCTTATTTATGCTCTTCAATGGAATTTTTAGTGTAATAAAAGTTATTACTAAAAAAATGAAGAGTAAAAAAATAAAAAAGTATTAAGTTTCTTTTTTACCAAATGACAGCTCATTCAGATTTCTTTCGCTTTTTTTACTGTGGAAACCAAAATAAAATTTACTACACCTTAGCCATTTAAATCTAATTCAACATAAATCTAATATTTGTCTTACGTTCATTTTTAGCAAACCATTCTTTATTGTACACAGTTTTATTTTATCTTATATTATTTAAATTAGAATATTATAATTATTATATAATTGCTATGCCATTACTCCATTTTGAAGTTGTACAATCAACGAGTTCGTATGATCCAGTAAGATTTATAGAAATAATAAGATCTTGCGACAATAACAAGCGTGGTATCATCTGAGTATTGAAGCTTTCTATATCAAAGTATCTTTAATCGATGTTATATATGTCGTAACCAACAAATTATATAATAGAGGGGAAAAAAGATCCTTGTGAAAGGACTTGGTGAGGATAAAAGGAAAACGAGTAGCCAGAACGTATTCGAATTTGAAGTATTTTATTGATTAGAAATGAGTTTGATGAGGTAAAATGGAAGCCTAAGTAAGCTTAAAGAACAGTCCTCTCTGCCAGACAGTGTCAAAAGTTTTGTTTAAGTCCATAAATAAAAGCCCGAGTGTCTACCTTCTATTCATTCTGAAAATTATAAAATTAAAACTCCTACAAATATAATAAGAAAGTTTTTTATTCAACTTATCTTATTCACAAACCATATATATTTCGACATCTATGTGTCATTATCAATTAAATATTTTATAATTTTCAAAATAAATATTGTTGAATTCCACCATATTCGGACATCAAATATTGAGTCTGCATTCTTTGCAGTAGTGAGTAGTTTGAAGATTTGATGTAAGGATAATGAGTGGAGGGGATGTGAATTTATTTTTACAAAATACAAATTAAGTAATATAGATTTTTAATAAAGGTTTGAATTTGGTTATAGATTATTGTTTTAAATATTTTTCCAAAATCAGGCATTAATGTGAAGGAGAGGTAGCTAGAAGTATAGGACAAATTACAATCAGGTATGCAAATTATTGTTGTTAGTTTCTATTCGGTAGGAAATTATTGGTGGAAAAGGCAGTAGTTGTAAATTTTATCTTGGCCAGGAGCAATTTTTTTTTGTTATATAAGATAGTAAAGTATGTGAACAGCATATGCTGTGTGAATGCGAGGCATTTAACATGAACTGTGCTCACTTTGGCAAGAATATCCTAGCCCAAAAAGAACTGAAAACAATCCCTTGCAAAAACTCCTGGACTTCATAGAAGTTACAGAACTGCGAAAGGTGTAAAATGTCAGAGGTGTACAATAAGACCATCAGGACCGTAGTGCAGAGACGCTTGATAAACTACCTCAGGAGGGAAAAAAATATGTAACTTGATTTTGCTTCTTCATCTGCTGTAATATATTTTTTTATTTAGAATAAAACCACAGTAGATCTTCGGACTAAGAAGAAAAAAATTACTATTGCGATTCAATTTTAATATAAAATATTGTTTATGTTAAGCTGATTTTGTGCAATGGTGTTAGTTGTAAACATAGAAATTTAAATAAGAACAGAAACGTACGCATGCTTTGTAACAGCTGATGCAGTTGCAATTTAGTTTTAAACTAATTTGAAATCAAAACCGCAACTACGAGTTACATGCTCCGCACGTTTCAGTGCTTATTTTAATTACTACGTTGACAACTAAAATCGTTGCATAAAGCAAGCTTTAAATAAATCTGTTACAAGTATACCAAATAATTTCTAATTGAAGCTATTTGATATAGAAATCATTTGGTATGCACATAACATAAGTGCTCGACAATAATGAATTTTGGTACTTTATGAATAATTTTCATCAATTATCATATATGTTTTACTCAACTTTAAAATTAGTTGTAAAGTATGTGGAACAAGTGTAAGTACACATAGTATTAATATTAATTAATAATTAACAAGACGTCAATAAATAAATAAATTTTATTAAACTTGAGCTCCAACTTCAGATATCTTGAAAATAGTAGTAAAACTGTTATTTGCTGAGTAGCGTCTAAATTATTGTGAAAATGCGACGTGCACTATAAAGAGCGGTAAAAAGTCACAAATATCAATAAAAACAAAAAAAATGCTGTTCTAAAACTTGCGATGTCATCAAACAGTGAAAAAACATTTTACTTGCAAACATATTAATAAAATAAGCAAGAAAATATGTCTCATGGGATAAAATCAATTTTAGATATACTGTACTATGTTACATACAAAATAAGAATAAATTAATTTTGAGTATTAAAAAATTAATGTATAAGTAGAATTAAGTAAATCTAATTAAGTAACAAATGCAAGTAGTAGGTCTCAAAATTTCATTCAATGCGACTGATCATTACATACCATGCAAGTCCAGTAGTACGTGTTCAGTGAAATCGTTTAGTGAACGAAATAAAATTGGTTCTGTATTAAGCAAGCTTGCAACTTGCTTAAAACAGAGTAAGTAGAGTAAGTAAATTTGTTTTCTTTTATGTTGTAGAATTTTATTGTATTTATTTTTTAAATTCAATAACTACTTTTTTTTTGCTTATTTTGTAATGACTAGTTTTAATATGTTAGGATAACATTTTCAATTTTTTTTATTATTAATATTAAATTACAAATTAATTTATAATTATTATTCATAAAACTTGCGTTTTTGTAAAACCAGATGTGTATGCAATAAAATCCAAAATCTTTTTGAGCGCTTGTCACTTGACTTGGCACTTGTTACTTAAATCAGAATGGATCTTAACGCATACATGTGTGTCCTCTTTGGATATAAGTGTATTTTGCAATAGTATATTATTCAACGAGTGAGAAAGTTATATACATATACATTAACCGTACCGTAATTAGCGATAGTAAAAGGAGATGATATTACATCTACACTAGTGTCAATGTTTGAATTGTGTTGATGATTTTGTTGACCGATTCCATCTTATTATTAATGGCAGTGTCTATATAATCTTTGGCTACTGATGTGAACTTCCACCCATCATGTCTTCTCTCAAAGCCGTTATATCGGCACCTGCATCTACTAATATTATAGCTGATGATCTACGGAAACTGTATCCAGTATACTTTTCAGCTTTAGGTTGTTTTAAATAGTTGGCTATTTCTTACCCCATTTTGGATATCTTGTTTACAACTTAATTTTAAGAAGTGCCATTTTGATAGTTTAGAAAAAATTACCGGTCGATATATTTGGCGGTAGATTGATATATTTTTTAACAATATTATAAAATTTAACGGTCATGGTGACTTTTCGTACAATTTCAGTTTTTTTTACAGCAATGTTGACCAATATTGTTTTCTTTATGTCAGCAATATTATCCATTTTCATGGCAAGTATTTCAGTGGTCCTGCAAGCACCCATAATGCCCATTATAAGAGCAACCTTAAAAAATATTCTTAATTGTAGGTACACATGACAGCATATTATTTATAAGCTGATATCTTACCTTTGTTGAAGGATGTATTTGATCTGGAATTTTGTATAAGAATTCATCAATTTCCGTGGGAGTAAATGTTTTTGATTTTATAACCTGATAGCCCACAGAGTTTTTTTTTTTTTAAATGCACGTAACTTAGAATACGTTTCAATATTTATGTGAATGCTCAGAGTAGATCTTAGCATAGAATATTGAGACCATAACAAAGAGGAT
>JARJEC010092583.1:0-14873 GCA_030264575.1 Tachinus sp. AB-2021 | reverse complement strand
CATATTCATTCATGTTTAGCCAAGTTTTACATTTTGCCAAACTATGTTGTTAGAAATCAACAAATAAACAGAAATGAAATTCATTTCTAATTATTATTCCAAAGCATTACATAATTTTATATTTATTTACTAGATCAATACCACTATTGATTTAAGTTTTTGAAAAATTTCATTTTAAATAACAACATTGACGTTACTTCCGATCTAACTGAAAGCAATAATTAAAAATAATCAAAAAGTTTGTACGACAATTTAATTTATACTATTATCAACCAAGCTCAATATGCGTATGTACCAACCTATGTGAAATATCAGCAAATATTTCGAATAATTTGCTTGTTGATCGGTTGTCTACCAACGTCCATAACACTGGCAATTTATACTTAAGAATTATATTTATAGTGCAACCAACTTGGCGTGGCTTATGGAAAACGTTTTTGTGCAACGATAAAAAAAGACACAGGTCCAAAGTATGCTCAGAAACAAAACCAGCGCTCGTTGTGTCTTGTGCTATGCATTGATTTCTATCGTTGCGCAAAAACAACTTTCATAAGCCACGCTAAGTTAGTTGTACTGTATATATTCAAAAAAAACGTCCGACCAAATACCAATCGTAAATTTATTTTATTTTATTCTCTAATTTAGGATATTTAAATCTATATAATTTAGGATATTTCACTCTAGCGGGATGTATAAAAAAACTTAATTTGTCAGAAAAAAAAATTTTAAACTGACAAATTAACACATTAATACCGGCTATCGTTAAATATCCGGCAATTTTAATTCACTTATGGTATTTCTACAGAATAAATTTTAATAAACTGAGAAAGCATGATAATAAAGAAAATATTGGTTTATCATTCAAAATAATCGAGCTATAGCTTTCCGATTATTAAAAAACAACACCGACGGAAAATCGTTTCAAAGAATTTGTAGAATTTTTCAAATTAAAATATGTTTTTTAATGTTTGTATTTATTTAGATTCTCTCATTTTTTGCTATTCTGTGGACTTGCAAATTTTTTAGATGTAGATATTTTTTAAATTATTTAGAAATTTGGGTGTATGTGTCTCGATTTAAAAAAACTGTATTTAAATTTATTTAAAATACAAAACAAAATTTTAGTTTAACATCATTCATTTTTTCTAGCATTCTGTAACAATTTATTGGGATTACCTAATTATTATAGATAATAATTATGGCTATTTATTTTAAACTGAATATTAACATATATTAATATTTACAGATCTAGAAAAAAAATGAACCTGATAATTCTTTCTTGAAATGCTTCGCAAAATATCAATAGAATTTTTATGTATATTTATGTAAGTTACGTTGAAATTAAAGTATTTTACAATATCTATTTTAACTCAGAGTTCAAATGATATACAGGTTGTAATTATTTTCAAAAGGATCAACCCCTGGATATCTCAGAAAATCGGGACAAAACATAAAATACTCGAAACACGTCAATTTCAATTTTGAGGCAGACATTGTTTGACATACAGTTAACATATCTGTCATTTTCCCCTCGCTTTCAATAAACTCCTTTCAAAATTTTTAAATAAGAAGACCCCCTTGTGTTACCTCATTAGAAAGGTCTTTATGTCAGTAATTCAGCTGTGAGATTTTTTATTTTTTTATTTTTGAAGTAAAACTTCTATGGGGGCAGGGCAATTTTTTTCAAGGTCAAATTTAGCGCCACGCGGATCCATCTCAATTTTATATCGTCTGTCTTGCGCTCCAAATACATTAAAAATTAATCTTTATACTTTGTGTCAATAGATGTTAATAATCAAAAATATGAAATTAAAAAATAAATATGAGATCTCGGTCTGCTTGTTTAGAAACTTTGCACCATATTAGATTTTTCTAATATGTTGACGTCAACAAGAAAACGTCAAAATTTTTAGATAATATTTTATCAAATAATGTATTAACAAATAATACTTAGAATTTATGACCGTATACCGATTTTTATGCAAAACAAAAAAAAATAGCTAAATAGTTGAAATGAAATATATTAATACTTGAATATTCATTCAATACACTTACTTAAAACAATAAAAATAGTTTTTATGAGTACATAAGTCAAATATACTGAGATTAAGCAAATTATACAAATTATGACCATGAAAAAGCTTATAAGTAATAATCACTCTTGATAAAAAAGTTACTATAAAAAATACCATTTAAGATAAGAAAAATATGCAGCCAATGACCTTAGAAGCAGAATGTACTTAATGTCAATCAATGCTAATATGCAAATATGTAATTTAGTAGGTACTTTCAACAGTTAACTAGAATTTAAACAGTTTAGAATACAATATAAAAACAATCTATCCGTTAATTGCTAGGCAGTTATCAAAAATGTCTTAAAAAACCTTTGTTCATCAATTGAAAAACCCACAACTTAGCAGTTATTCCTTTAGCATCTGTCAAAATTTGACGAGTAATTGTAATGAAGTATTAATACAAAAGAGGTCGATTATTTTCCGGGTACATTTTTTTTTTTTTAAACCTATTTCACCTTAAAATTACTCAAGAATTAAAGGCATGGAAAAATGGTGACAGAAAATGGAGCAATTTGTCCTTTGTCCCTTAATTCGAGAAGAATTTTCTTATGGGAAATAGATTTGAGCCACATCAAAAAAATTTACCCTGGTATAAAAACAATCTCCTGTGTATTACAAGCAATTAATATATAATGTATTACTTACTAAATAACATTTACAATCCTGTAATTTTCTGTACAAAACTGCAGATTAATTGTCAGATTGATTTTAAATGACATTGATGTCACAGAATCAACCACCTATTTCTGTAAAAGCAAGGTGCAGTTTTATCAATTTTTTTACCACCTATTAGCCCGTTTTATCACTATAAATTAATCATGTTGGTTGAGTTTTTTAATTATATAGATTCTGATTGGTTGATGAAATCGGAACTTATTGTACATCAAAAATGGTAGAGACAATTCCAACAGTCGGTTGTAATTTAGCTTTTATTCCTTTATAGAAACATTAATCACATTTTTATTTTCAACTGATAATGACAGTCGTTAACAATCAAAAAGAGTTTAAGGTAAATGCTAAAATGTACATTTTCCACTTCATAACCACTCTTGACCAAAATTATTTTTGATATCTCCCTTAAGATAATTCTTTGTTGTACCTTTAATTAGATTTATGGGATGGATTTCCAAATTCAGGTAATAGCTAAATATTTTTTAAATATTGAGTGAATGTTTTATAATCTCAAGTAAACTTGAATGTCTTGCATTCAAACAAGGAAACAATTAGTATAAAACTTAAACAGAAAAAAGAAAATTTCTAAAAAACACAAGTTTATGCCAAACTCGAACAAAGCATAGAAATAACTTATTTAAGATGATTATCAGTTATTTTTCTATTCCATATATAAATTGTATCGTTTATTCCTTTTATTAACAATGATTGAAATTTGTAGTTTGGAAATTAAGGCTGCAGTCGACACTCAATATAAAATCAATGAACCTATTTTATATCAAAAATTCTCTCATAAAATAGCAAGCAGTTTCTGAAGAAAAGATAACAAGCAGAATTATTCCACTTAATATTTTCAAAATGATTCTGTCATTTTGTTTTTGCTTTTAAAATTTCATGATACATGACATGTACACTCGTGGACAAACATTCCGGACACCAAAGTAAATGTTCGTTACCTACGAGAAAATTATATTTTTCACAAGGCATGAAACATTATCAATAATAATATGAGACGCTTAGAATCAAAACCGGACATGTTATATTTCAAATTGAATCTGCACAGTTTTCTTTGGTTAATAATTGTAGTTTCTGATAAATAAACAAACTATTTTTGGCAAGCGATTCTTATTTTTTTTTATTAAAATGTATGATCAAAGATTTGCATTCTTCTAGCTAAACGAGAATGTGTGATAGTTTTGATCAATATATTCAAAATATATTGGACAGATGTGAAATGTTCGTTTTTTAATCTAAGCACTTAACATTTAAGTTGTCACTGCTTTGCACTCAGTGCAAAGCCGTCAAATATTGCTTCGCCATTTTGCTTATAAAAGTTTATTTCTTTTGTAACTCTAGCTAACCTATAGGAGCAATATAATACATTGATGCAGTAAATTTTATCTTTTATTAATAATGCGTGACATAGGTACACGTGTTTCAATATTTTGTTTCATCTGAAAGTATAGGGTACTTATAGCAACAAGTAATGTTTTTTATTTTTAATTATGTTAAAAACATTTATAAAACATATTTTTTGAAATTTTTAACAAATTACAATTTTTTTATAAATAAATAATTTTGATTTAAATTCAAATTGAAAAAATATGCTTTTTAATTTAAAAATGTAAAGATAAGTATGTTTTATGGTCACAAGATATATAAATAATTATTTTTGTAGCTATTTTTTATGTATTACCTTCTTGTTTATAAAAAATATTCATAAAGTGCTCCTAGCGACAATTTATGTTAAAAAAGGTCTAGCGACAACTTATGTTAAAAAAGGGGTAGTAACAACTTAATAGTTATTTAAGCTACAAGGAACATAGCTATGTTATAACATTCGAGGAAGATTATTATAGGCCTAGGTGGAACCGAGGCGTATAATTTCTTCCGAGGATGTTTAAGTACTTATGACGTTCGTAGTAGTTTATTACATTTTTTTCGCTACCACTATACCAAAACTAATCTAATATCCATAATTTTATATTAGTATAATTTGAAGTGACAGCTAATATTGACGTTTCTAAAGCAAAGTTTGTACGATTTTTGTCATTTATCGAATTTATACAATTTTTATTATTTTGATATAACGTAGTTATTGACTTATTTTCAAGTAAGAAACAACTAATATATATATATATATAACAACACATGTAAGGTAACTTGTTATAATGGCTCCAGAAGATGACTGGGCTTATCTATACAGGTCAAAAACCATATCATTATTTATTCTGACTTTCATTATATTCCTAGGAACGTAAGTAAATTACTTAAGTTCCATTGTCAAGCTAAATTTTATAAACAAACCTTATGCACAACTTATGATGCAAGTTACTATGGACGTAATATTTACTTACGTTGTTGGTAGTAAAAAATTGTAAACCATTGAAAAGTTTGTTTAAAAAATGGTTGTCTAGAAACTTCATGAATTTGTTTTGATTGTATGCAATTGGATCAAAAGTGTACGAGTCACAAAGCATCAAGTGCTCTTTGACAATCAAATTACAATTAAAATGAATGAATGCGATTACTTAAATTTAACCATATTTTGAATACAAACTTTTTTGGATAATTTTTTTCACAAAATATTTTCAGTAGACTATTACACAAAAGTTGCTCGATTAAATTTATCAAACTTAAAATATATTTAATGAAAATTATCCAGAAAATTTACTAATCCAATATTGATTGGGGTAGGCATCTTACACTGACAGATGTTAATTAAATGTCAAGTTCGATTTATTTATATTGATTACATTGCTTAGAGCCAGTGCACTTATAGCTGTAATTCGTGCAAATGTGAAATTTTCACTGTAATTCTTGCACGAGTGCAATTTTCAGAGTAATCGGAATCTGATTTGTCAGAAATTTAAAAATGGCTTGATATGATTGGTTTATAATTATAGAGAGAAATAGTCTGAAATAAAAAAGATAATAAGCAAGTAATGCAAACCTCAAAAAGGGCTTAAATCCATTCAAATGCAAGCAGTAAATGTAACTGAAGCAGTACTTTGAACAAAGATGAACGCAGTATTCAATACATCGCAGCTGTGTTGAATATTTCCAGGAGTACTGTCCAAGACACAATAAAGCGACATCGTCAAACTGGGGAATGCACAAGATCAGGCAGACCTCACAGCACAAAATGGCAAGAATATCGTTTTATAGTGTTATTTACACTTTGTAATTCATTTGGTGTCCAAAATATTTTGTCCACGATTGTACGTTATTATAGATAGCTTCATGTACACCATTCTAACATAGGGTGAGTCATAATAAAGGTGTAAATAATTTAAACTATTAATTAATTTAAAAGATATAAGATACTAAACAAAAATATTTCTATTTGTTACTAATGTCAAATGTCTTAATTTTTTTAATTAAGTAGTCTCATTTTGAAAGATAGCAGCTATCATACAAGTCATATATTTAAAAGTAATATATTATGCAATATTAATTAGCAGAACAAAATACTATAAAATAGGAATGTCAGCAGAATTATTCGATTGTGACAATAATGTAATAATTAACGTCCAATTAATCACAAGAAAATATTAAGATATTAATTAATTAATTATCAATTTTTACAAAAAATTTAATAGCAGTTATCTAACATTATTTTAGTAATGAAGCAATAAATTTTAATAGAAAATTAGATTTCAGTTGACTAATGTTCATATATTAGTCAATACATTAATATATAATGCAATAACAGTAATATGCTAAATTAGAATATTATTAATATATTTTAATTAAACCAAATTCTTCATAAAATATCAAGTCAAAACAATGTTTGAGGTTATGTGTTTACTTACTTGAGATCCTTTAATAAAAATAACAAGAGCTGCGCCGGCCGCTGTGAGTCCCCACGTTAAAAGTGTGCCTAAAAAGGCCTGCATTACTGGTCCGTATCCTTCAATCATTTTGAACTAATAAGATTACTAATAATTTTATTTGTTTATATCACATAAACTGGAGGCACACTAAGCACAAGAACACGCACTTCCACACACAGCTGATTGTCAGAAGGAACTGACAGACGCTGTCAGTGTCAGAATATTCAATGTAAGGTGGAGGTGACCGGCGGATAATACGAATAATGTACTTGGAAGACGCGAGCAGTTATAATACTTATAACCGACACGTACACTCAATTTGACTGCGACAATCTGAAGTGGTGGCTTGTATTTATTATGAGTACTGGCTACGTCGATCTTATCTGTAGTTTTTATATTAGAACATAACATAAATTAGTCACGTAAATTGCATTCAAAAATTCCATCCATATTTTTAATAACGAATATAATTACTTTGTTCAATTTTTGTATATTTTTCTATTATATCCTTGGCCAATTTAAATAGTTTTTTGTTGGGAAATCAATTATAGATAACCTACGTATGCATTATTGTGCAAACAAAAGAACTTAGATAAGGTGTACAGCGGCGATGTTATTTATTTACCTACCGCTATATTTCATATTACTTTTTAACATCTATGGTAGACTTGATTAATTTATTCACATTGTAGTAATTTGTTTAATTATTATTAATTGTAAGCGTTTTTTTTTAATTTGAGTGATATTATTTTATTGCTATTGGAAAGCGGTAAAATATCTATCTAGTATTAGCAGTAATCACTTACATAATTTTATTTGTTTTTTATTGCTGCATGAAGTATATTATTTATTGGTTTGATTGGCGAAAATAATATTGCTTAGTTAAACAAGTCGTTATTTTTAACTTGAAAAGATTATATCGACATTAAAATTGTATAAATGGGAGTATGACATTATCATTTGTGCAACTTACGCAAAATAAAAATTTCGATATTAATATAATATAATTAAAATAAATTTATTATGAATTGCAAGATGTAATTTTGAACGCATGCATGTCGCGTTCAAAATTAAATCTTGAGACAGATGGTCTGAAACAGATCAGAAATTTTATTTATAACAAAGCATGATTTAAATCATTTAATTTTTAATCATTTTTGAAGTAAATCTTTTATAGCGAGATGTAAGTAGAAAAATGAAACAATGTAAATGGTTGTGGTGGAGTTAGTGAACGAATGGTAACGCATGGTCAATAAGCAAGCAAGGCTTGTATATTCGTAGTACAGTTGCAAATGCCATTAACTATTCATTTTTGACAAGTAATACTATCTAATATACAAGTTGGGGATTAATTGGCGGATAAGTGTAATGTAACTTTGTAGATCGTGTCAAAAGAAAAAATCTTAATCTCAGAATGTTAAAAAACGCCTCGTTTTGGCTTCACGAGGTCCGTAAACTTTGAATTATGTCAATACAATCTAATAGGACTTACAAAGTTTATTAAAAATTGCACTGCAACACAAAAAAATCTGAGGTGTGTTTGAAAAGTCGGAGTCAGTCTAGTAGTGACTCTCCAAAACGTTCAAAAAGACGGAGGAGTTACTCCAAGAGTGTACTCTTGGCCTAACTAAGTCTGGAGCTGGATAACTTTTACTCGGTCATGCGCATTACTTAAATATCGGTAAACGCGTTAGTAGTAGCAGTACCAGAAACCTATTTTACATCTTATTTTTATTTAAACTTGAAATTAAGAAAAATAATAGACATTGACAATACTCTGTCCTTAATCACAAATTTTAGCTCACACAATTGTCCAATTTAAAGGAAGCAGCTTAACAAAGATAATTAGAAGTTGTAAGTATCTATTTATATGGAAATGTCTCTGGAATTGCTTATCCTTCATTGAAGGAATTATTTTATTCATGTAATTTATAATAGTCCACAATAAATTCATTTGATTAAAAAAATATATTGGCTGCACATTTTGCAGCAGCGATAAAATATTTCTTGTAATTGTATATTTTAAGGTTAAAACAAAATAAACAAATAATTTGAATTTGGCAGAATTCCAGTATCGATAGTTCGAAAAGTTTATATGAGTGGATACTATATGTGTATACTATAGACCATCACTACGACTTTCCGAACATGCTCCTGTAGAACTACTGCGTAACGTAGTTATTTTAATTATCGGTTATAAGTTTATGAGGTTACATGGTGATGGAGTTAATGAGGTTCGGATTAAATGTATAATGTTATAATGTTATTGTTGGTGCACACCCTCTTTACAAGATCGTTGTGTCTACTAAGATATGACAGCTTATGTTATATGATTGTAAAGTATGGGGTAATCTGTAAAATCTGACGTGATGGGGTATTTAACCTCGATTGCAATTTTTATTTGGCAACCTCAAAAACATGCAGTAGTAATTTGACCTCTTGATCTGAACAACATTTTATTGTGTGGCTGTGTTATGAAAACCCCCACAGTGCTTTCTACAGAAACAAACCACTCTAACGGTACATAAAATTCTATAAGAATCAAACGTTATCACATACGATAAAAAACGAGCTGATATACCCAAACCTAAAACAGTTCACGATAACAAATAAACCAGAAAAGAAAAGTAGCAATAAAACTGTTGTTAGTCTATGCCAGGAGATAGATACCCATAAATTAACAAAACACGTACAACAAATACTATGGAAGGAAAGAGGTTTCCAGGAAGACAACGAACAACATAATTCAGTAAATAAGAGAAAAACTCGGCAAAAGAGCAGATTAGCTAGAAAAAATTGCGAAGAACATTGAGAACTGGAAGACATGGCTCAACAACGTGTACCCGGTGCTCTAAGAGTTAAAAAGGATTGTATAAAAAGAAGAAGAAGAGGATGGTAAAACGTAGAAAAAGAAGAAGAAGAAGAAGAAAAATGACAAAGTGGGTCAGTTGTGCATATGTCTCCTTGCAACAACCTCGCATTTTAAGTAAAAGTTTTAGCACGTGTACCATTAATAGCTATTTATAAATGATTTATGAAAGCTCTTATATATAATCATATGAACATTTGTAAATATTTGAAGTAATACATTTATAGCAAACCAGAGAGTCTGAAAAAATAAAACAACATTTATGTGTAATCAAATAGGACAGAGACGCGCGCGGAACAACCTCTCTATGCACTATCAAATGAGTTGTTGTATAGAGAGAGAAATAGAAATATGATTTTATATATTTTATCTACTCCTATCGAATTATACATTTACTATTTAATTAAATTGAAGTAAGTAAAGATTACATAAACCTACAGTGCAAAATGTAAGTCTGTGTTATGACTTCATAACTCACAACTGAACCTATAATCTTAATATCACATTTGCTCAACTTTATTACATTATTAATGTAAAAATAAATTCTGATGATGAATTAATGCGCATATGGATGAAACAAAAATATGGAAGAGTTTAGTTAAATTTTATTTATGTATTGCAAAAATTAAAGTGTGAAAATACGCGAAAATTGTAATTCTATTATATTTTGATAAACTATCAGAAAAATATAAAACGACATTCTACTTCATGGTACGGAGTAGACTAAATTAAAATAATACGTGAAACAAAAACATTATAAAAACTTAATCGGAAATTTGATATTATGACTTTAAGCAGTTTTTCTTGAACCAAGGTACAAGAAAAACAAGAAAAATATGTTTTATAACTCTATTGCATTTTTGTTCAGAATTTCTTTTGTTCTCAACGTATGTGTAAATACATAAAATATCTCAGTATTTTGGAATTAATATATTTTTTAATTTGAAACGATAAAAGTTACCAGGCGTTTGTCCGCCAATTAATCCCCACATGTATGTGCTTCTTTGTTAATATTGACTATTATTAATAGTGTGCTTTAATGTAAATTTTTGCATTCAGTTTCCAGAAAAAGAATTTGTCATGAAAACAACGTTTTTATTTTTAAATTTTATTGCTTATAAATAACAATGCTATTTATTTTGTATATTTAGTACTTTATACAGATAGACCGGTTTTGGTATATAAATATTATTTTGAATGTCGTGTCATGTTTACCTAACCTAACCTAACTCTTATTTTAAACCGGTTTGTCTGTACAATATAATAAATAAATATACAAAATAAATACAATTCTTATTAAAAAACAATATACATGAATGATAAATATAAAATTAAAGAAATAAATAATATAAAATTAAAGAAACAAATAATATCAAATATATTTTTTATATATTTAAATTGTGTTCATTACAATTTTCACATTATTTATGCATTAATTACAAATAACAGCGAAGTTATTTCAGTAAGCGGTATATTTAAAAAAAATGTTAAGTAGTGTTTTTATCTTAAATTGATGAATAATTTATTTATAAACTTGTACCTTAACGAGAACACGTATATATTACAATAAATATTATAATCATACCCTTGGCCCCATATAACATTTCTAAAAATTTATCGCGTATTATTAGATATCATTTAACATCGTAATAGCTATATAATTTGTTGACTTTTTTAGCTTGACAAAAAACTGAACATTGTAATTTAATTTTAATTATAATTTTTTATTTTCGAAGTGGGTATTTATTATAATATATGGGTATTTGTTTAAACGACACGAGAGCAAGAAAAAAATGATCTATTTTTATAAATTAATTTTAATTTATTTTTATTCAGCGCAATAATTAAGTTTGAAACAACTTTTAATTTATATTACTATTAAATAATAATTTAGATAAATATGAAGAAAATTAATTCATTAACTAAATTAAACAAAAAATAGATAGATAAATTGTAAATAGTTTTTTTTCCTAATAAATGATATGTTGTTGGATTTATCCCTAGGTGAAGATTCCCAGGACAAAAGGAGATTTGACAAATTTATTTAATAAAACCCACATTTCTTTGTGTTATTTTATTGCATGCGTTTCGAAACTATCAATAATCTCTTCTTTTTGAGCGCTACAAAATTATTTTACTAAAACTGCCATGTGTTCTAAATGCTACGTTCAAAGTCATAGACTGGATTCACGAGAGCTCTAAGGGTCTACACGGCCAGACGTACTTGCATTTAAATAAAATAATTATTTCCACTTTTTTTTGTAAAATGACAGGTTATGGTCACGCAAATAAGTGTTAATATAAGCAATCACTCGTGAGTTACTGTGTATATATAGTTGCATCAATAGTTTAATGGTTTACAGTCCGAGCTTATTTTATCAGAATAACAAGTTTTATTCGAATATAAATGCACGTTTTTAGAGTTGGCAACCCTGGTTGCATATGTTACATGTTTGAATAGTTGGCATATGTGATTTAGTTATATCTATCAATAAAAAATAAGAATAAAATTATGAGTTGTGATAGTGATAAAGATAGTGAAAATAGGAAAATAGTATACAAAATACTATACCTGATATTGTGAAAAGAGCGAATATTGTCTCCATGGATATTGGTGTTACCTTCGAGGTCGCGAGAACAAAACTTTAAAACAAAAGATTAATTATAATGCAAATAAACCAAAGAAAATATTAGAAAACATTTTGCTTGCATGTTTTGCGCATAAAAACAAAAATATACAAACCTTTGTCATTGCTTAAAGTAACCATAGCTATAAAAATAACATCCATTTAATTGTTGCCGTTTGTAACGTATGTGCATTTGGATAATTGAGTATAAAATTTTTACTTAATCATTTTTATTCTATTCCAGAATAAGCGTTGTGATACTGGTTGCCTGTAAATTCTATTGGTTGTTCTAGACAATTAGTCTAGCTTCCTTTATTCGTTTACAAGAAGAGCACCCAACCACTCACCTTGACTTCATCCATATAATATGTCGCCATTAGATTAGAAGATGGCATGACCTTGGTAGAGGTTTATTGCAGTTAAAATTTTTATTTTGCGGAAAACGATGTCTTAAATTTCCTTAAGAAGGGCAACCAAGTTCTTCTTGTTGGGGATTTGAATGCTAGACATGGAAGCTGGAATTATCACCTAAACAATCCAATGGGACTTGTTTATCTAACATGTCCATCTCAAACAATTTACATATCATGTACCCCCCTTCACAGACACACTACCCTTTAAATGGAATAAGGAATAACAACCACGACATTAGATTTGGTAATTAATAAAAACGTGACAAACGTGACGTACATAAAGACGTTGGACAAACTGAGTTCGGATGACACACTAATTACATTTACACTGCACAACACAATCGTCCGACAAAAACAGATTGTTCGGAGACCCGACTACAAATATATATATATATATATATATATACATTTAATTATTCAATTTAATCCCTTTAGAAAACATAGAAAACAGACTACTGCAAGACATTAAAGAGAACATCCAATCCAGAAATAGAATTAGAAGATTAGAAGATTTGGCAAAGTACCATAGATTTGACTGAAAAACGAAACATGACTGAACTAAACTGACAAATAAAATATCACATTAGAGAGTACAAAAACAAATCATGGAACGACAGAATTGAAAGACTCTCACACAAAAACAATTTGATTTGCGTCGATCAAAAGAAAAACAGTGACCGTACCGACGCTAACAAGTAAAGACAGCATAAATACATATCTCGTATCAAAAATCACAATTTTTAACACAAATTGAAATTTTGAATAATTATTTATTAAAAAATTTCTCTTGTAAGAAAGTTTTATTTTTACAAATTATAGTTTAAAGTATTGTTTTAAATTTGACTATAAAAATGTTGACTCTCAAGTTTTAATACTTCTTTAATTTTAATCAATATTATTATAATTAATTATTAATATTTATTATTATTATATTATATATATTATTATTAATAATTATTCAGTAGGATTTTCTTCATAAATCTCAATAATTATTTCTGCAATTTTAGTTTCCTACAATAAATCGCAACTTTTAGTAAGTATTCTTATATTTCTGAAAACATTTAATAATACTTTTAACAAATTTGGTAGATTTTGTGTAATAAATTACATTTTTAGTAAAATTTTTCTCATTAATTGTAGGTTTTATTGTATTTTACGAAAATACGCGCATTTTTATAGTTCCTTTTTGGCCAAAAGCTCCATACTAAAGACTGCTTTATTGAAATACTTATAGAAGGAAGACTAAATAAATAAATACAAATGAAAATTTCAATGCAAATAATGTAAAGAAATATATACAACAATTAAATAAAAACATCAGACATTGGACACAAAGAGAACTGGAAATGTAAAAATCTTATAAAATATGTATATAGTAGATATTTTGATCTACTACTGCTGGCAGTATAATTATTTAATAATTATAATATTCTAATTGAATCTTAGAGCTCGATTTAAAATTTAGAATGATTTAGAATAATTTATTGTGAATAATTATTAATTAAAATTAATAAAATTATAAAAAAACCTTATATACTGTTTAAAGTACCACACATTGAATCCAATAAATTTTTAAGTTAGCCTAAATTATGTTGTTAACACGCATTAATTAACGCTTGAGATATAAACCGCTGTCTCATATAAATTAATGTCATCTCATGGTCGATTCGTTGCAGCTTAACTATTATTCCAATGTATTTTGAATTGTATATAATTACAAATAATTTCAACACAATAAACGTTACAACGTTATCAAAATTTATAAGAACAATAGCAATTAAAATTGAAAAAATTATCAATTATTAATTAAAAAATCATTAACGCAATATTTATTATTATACGATTACTTAATTATTTTTTACAGCAATTGAAATATTATGTTTTACGTAGTAATTGATGTCTATGAATTGATTTTTACATTGTTTGAGATGCATTCGAAAAAATGGCAAAAAGAATTTCATTTGGGCATAGTTATCGTGGCGTATTCAATTGTTGTCTTGTTGTCTTTTGATGAAATTGACAATTGCAAAAAACAAATTGAAATTCTAGATGTTCTGTGCAATACACTGGAGCGAATACAATACAAAGTGGCCGCCATCGACAAATTGGTGCACGTGGTGACCTCTGTATATTCCTGCAAAGTTTGCTAAATTTGTGTAGAAATAAGAAATTGTTTTTATCACGTTCGAGCTGTATATATGTTAACTGCAGTTAGATATAAATTTGCAGAAGAAAATTTTAGCAGTCCGCTAAAGGTAAACAATTTCTTAGACGTCACCGCGCCTTTAATTTGTTCGGAATTGCATTGGAAGAAGTAGAAGTAGTTTTATTTACAAATGAGTTCAAGTTTCTGCTGCAGTTCCCCAATGGACGTGAAAGGA
>JARJEC010092538.1:0-12241 GCA_030264575.1 Tachinus sp. AB-2021 | reverse complement strand
TGAATTGTATTTGCCAAAATAAATTGAATAAATCCATGATTAATAAATAAATTCAAACTATTAATAATAGTATTTTTTGTCTAAAATGTGAAATATTCTTTATAAGTTACGAATGAAACATTTTTGAAATGTCAAAAATATTTGCTCACATTAATGAAAAAACGCGTGTCTACTTTTAAGGATAATTTTGTCATCTAAGACAGGACATGACCAGACGAGAAATAACAGTAATTACTGAAGATTTTTAAATATGGATTCAAGGAAATCATGTACATTTTTTTTTTAATTTGTATGATTGAAATGAAGTTCGTCGTTTAAGTGATGTTACTTTTCGCACTTATAACAAAATACTTTAAACTTGATAAATAAACAATTTATGTAAAAATAAGCAAACACTCTTCATTTCAAATTAATGCAGTTACTCTTAATTTTAGTACACATTTATTAAAAAAATATTAAAACAAAAAATATAATGCATAAAATAGCGATGGGATTTATTTACAGATTCTTAAGAAGATTTCTTAAAGATATTATTATTAAATATACGCTGTTGGTTGTATGCTTTTATATTAAATAAATTCTTAATTGATGTAGATCATTCATTTTATTTTATAAATATAACATCAAATTAACTTTGATGGTAATTGTAATGAAAATTGAATTTAAAAACTCGCGCACTAAAATAACACTGAAGCACACACCAGCGCAATATCAATAGATTATTAATAGTATTTCTAAATTAGAAACATGCTACAAGCGTCAATGGTTGTTGACAATTACTAAAGGTTTTACAAGACCAACCATTGAAAAGGTCTGATTTATGTCACGTGTTCGACACGTGCACGGACTGCACGTAGCATAATGGTAATATTGAGAATCAACGCTCTTTGCATCGCTCAATAATCAATTTTAATTGGCATTTATTACAAAGGAAATGAAAAGATTAAATCGGCAGCATCTAAAATCATCCGAAGCTATTATAATCATCCAAGACGAATCACCATTGCAATAAATTATATTCGCGGATTAAAACTAGAAATTATTGAATGTCGCCCACGTAGAATGTGAGGCCCTTTGATGCGTCACGGATGTTTTTATAGTCTTGCTTCCCAACGAGCTGGAAACAATTTCTGTTGATCATTAGTTTCGCCACCATGTTAATTCCACGTAGGTTTGGACCCGAAACATCCATGATGCCGTTTTACACCCCATCTGTTTACATTACTACGCGTTTACAAATTCAAACATAGTCTTTTCCGTAAATACTTGAAGGGGTCCACATAAAGAAATAAACCGCATGACTCTATGGACAGTTCGAATGGATCAGATGACTGTCTATACAGGCGCAAAACCTGTAACAAAAGAGGGTCTCGCCGTGTTAAAGAGATGTATAGCCACAATAAAGTATCACCTTATCAGTTAAAATTTATACCTCCTAGTTGATTCCAGTGGCGGCACTACCATATTATTTTCTTATTTAATTATGAAGCTATAATATAAATAAAGTACTTTCCAGATTATGAACTTGTTAACCAGATAACATGCGTTTTATATACATGCATGCGCCAACAAATAGTATTTATGTGTCTAGAGGTGTAATTATTTAGTCGATAACAAAGGGCATGCCAAAACATCCCTTTTGTCCTATTTGTGCCTCCGTGACCAAATTTAGAAATGCTAAAACCGGCCGTACGTTTCAAATGTCACCACATACGTAAATTCAAGTTGCCTTATACGGAATCTACTCTACCAAAACTAAATAAATTGACTAATTTAAATAATATTTTAATCGGCGATTTTTTTAATGAATGACGCTGGATTTCACAAAAATACAGACCGGATTTTAATATTTCGCCTTAATTGCGATCTAAATTAAACAATATTCAGTCAGTTCCTTTTAAGGAACATAATTAAATTTTCGATGCATCATGTAAGAGATGAAAGTTGTTTTTAAGACCATTTAAATTTGATATCAAAAGAAAAATGGTTTTATATTTACACACAAAATTTATAAAATGTCAAACTGAAATACGTATGTATTTTTGTTTTGATATTAATGTTTATCAGTGTAAATAAAAATTGATCATACAAAAACAGCAGATACACCAGTATATAAAATAATGTTGTGTTATAATCAAAATTGTTAACGGTTGCCCGCATTTATTTTTGCGGGAGCTTTTACGCCAGCCATTACAATATTGTTGTTATACGTGTTATCATATACGATTTATATGTGTTAATAATTTACGCATTAATATTACAAAATGCATTTTTTGTATTTTGATATGAATGGATATATATATTTATAATATCTATAAAAATGAATAAATTTTATATTATGTTTTAACATAGCCAATACAATTTTGATAAAAATAAAAAAAGAAAACGTTAACAATTATGATCTTCATCTCTTAAGAACGAATTAAACCGCAGAGAAGATGCATTTGTTTAAGAAAATAATTTGAAATGACGATAAAATAGAAATTAAATTGCATTCTTATAAAAAGAATATAATTAAAACATTCATTACCTCATAAATACGTCACAAAATTTAAAAATCATATCATATCAATTAAATCATATTAATGCTTATTACAGAAATTACCTAGCAAGGGACGAATATCACGAGTATTTGACATAATTTGACAAATTATAAAAATATTATATTTTTTGCTGATTATTTTATTGCTCATTATTTCGATAGCCTTACTCGTTGCTAGCCTAGCAATCATTAGTTTGATTAAGCTCCAGTTATTACGTTTTTAATATTTTATTCGACAAGGCCTCCTTCAATCTTTCATCTATCAAGAAATAAAGTCGGCGCACCATCTTTACAGTGAAACCGTTAATTGCTGAAATGTTTCATATTGATTTTATAAAGATAGTTATTGAAGCAACCATGACTAGTCAAGAATTTACGATAATAGCTAATTGAGCCGTATTTACTTTCCACCCATGCTGCTATGATAAGATTTATTTTTTTTATCCATCAGCATGTTGCATCGTTCAGATGCAATCGATTTTTGTTGTTTATTATTTTGTTTTTTCCCTCTTTTTTATTACAGAAAGATTGTCCTATAACTTGGTATTTAAGATACCAGCTTCTTTCAATACGTTTATACATCTTTGCATAGTGTTTATGACAATTACTTCTTTCCATATGCAAGAACAGTACAGAAAAAATTGAACACGGCGACAATGTAGATCACCTTTCCCTCAATTTCATAAAATTTTCCGAAAATGTGCATAATACTAGTCCTAATCACTTCCATAATTTGTTGCATTTGTCGTATTCTCTGTGTTTGTCGAACATATAATATTTGTATAATATATAATTATCTATAGTAACAATAATGTTTGTACATAAATTCGGTCTTGCTTGGACCAAGAGTCTGATTGGTATTTTTTTTTTCAATTTTTTTTTTAAATATACCAATAGCATTTAAATTTATTTTAAAAAAATCAAATTGGCCTGGCTGGTACTTAATTATAGTCGTTATACAAAAATAAATTAAGTAACCAGTACTATTTTTTCAAAATATATTTTTTACACGTCAAAATGAAGTGATCAGTACATTTTTTAAAATATCATATTCATTTTTTTATTTACTAGTTCAAATTCAAATTTTTAAAATTGATCAGAACAAACTGGATTTTGCTGATTTGTGGTGTTTCAAATATTTATTGTACTACGACAATTAAATTATCACATCGGGTAGATGAATGGCATACACCAACATGCTTTTCCATATCACAATTAAGTTATCGTATATCTACTGTGTTTAATAGCTGCAATTAAACGCATGCAATTAAACAAACCAATCGCAAGCTTACAATTTGTGAGCGACTTGTCACTGTCAATAGATTCATTTAATCGCATGCGTTTAGTAGCAGCGATTAAACGCAGTAGATAGACCATACTTTATACCTAATCAATTGCATCAAAATTTATACAATAATTTTGGGTGGATGTAACATTGTGGAGGGAGGAGCATATTTATATTATATATTAAAGGTATATTGCTCGTTTATTCACATGCATATAGTCGCAACGATTAAAACTACATAGTGATGACATCATTTCGATTCGATATGCAATGTTTGCAATAAAATTTAGTGAGTATAAAATCTATAACTTGAGAACACTCTTTATTATGATACCATTTTAAATATGTTAGTATAAAAATGTACCAAAAACTAAAAACTATATTTGTAGTTTCTATTAATATATATTTTTTAATATGCAGATGTCTTTTAATGGAAAATATGTTAAGCATACCTAGTTTGTAAATATCCTTTTTGTATAAAAAATACTGTAAAATGTCCTATACTCGTTACAACAATCTGTACCACACAGAACTAAACTAATGTCAATCCTGCTGCAGTGATGTCATTAGTGTGTAAGTTGCATGCTTTGCAGTACGTAGTAGTCAAATCACTTGCAGTACAGAGTTTCCATAAAACATCGTATCAACGATTGTGTCCGAACGTAAGTTGGAATATGTGCAGAGTGATGAGTTAACTAACTATCCTTACAATCTCGGGAGTAATAATATTTAAAATCAAGAGGCTCTTCTGCCTCAAGTTCTTTTCATAAACTGATATGTGAATATGTGCTTTTTACACCAATTGTTTCCTTTTCGTTGGTTTTTGTTCATTATCTTCATCAATTAACAACACTATAAGACTATTTCCTAAAGATTAATCTATCACGCAAATTGATTTAGCGTTCAGTACAATACTGCGAGCCAAAAGATTTATCTATGATCTGCAGTATAAAATATCGTAACATACATAGGGCCCTTAACGCATAATTGCTATGTTGTCCAGTTTTGCCAGCTTATTTATCAGTTTTAGTGGAAATTCAAACTTTAAGTTGAACTGAACACATTCCTTCTTATATTAATGAATGCAATGCCAGTTTTATGAAAAAAATAAAGATTATTATTATTATACTATTACATTTCTATAATTTTCCAAACAGTAAATAAACATAAACATAACTTACACTTGATTTACCAAATAAGACAACCTGATAGCCAAAGATAGACAAAGTGTAGAATCTGGGAAACGGCGAGCATGATTATATCTATTACAGGCTTAATAAGATTATAGATTTTTAATAAATCTGTTACAGGTGTAGTATCCAATGCGTAAAATTAAATATATACCTACATATATATTGATATGGGTTGTATATCTGACACTGACAATTAATTTATTTGTCAAATTCGACTTGTTTATATTGATAATGCTCTATCTCAACTTCATTCAAATAGATAGAAAATATAAAACCAATGATTGGAATTGAAATAATTTGTGACAATAATTTGAGCTTGAAATAAAATCGCCCCCAACAAAGTTTTACTTTAACAATATTAGAAATTATAAATATATAGTTCAACTTGGCGGGCCAATAATTACATAGTGCAACTTAGGCCTGCTTTTACAAACGTCGGATAAATCGAAGAATTACTATCCAAGGTATAAATTCCTCGTTTAAATGAAGCAATATTAGGTTGGTAATACTATTCAGTCAAATGTCAGAAAGTAGTTCATTTTATGTGCCAATTTGTTGGGGAATTTACTAAATTTTTAATGTTTATGAATGTGTGGACAGTGTTTGTTAAGTTTTTGATCAATTACCTTAAACAAGATTGTCGCCTAAAACTTACATTATATCTGTAGCGCTTCTTTTAAAGTACTTGAAATTTGCATAATCTACACTGACAGTTTGTTTTCATTTTTGACAATTATTTTTCGATATTTTGGACAAATCAATAAGACGATAGTATAGTTATATATGGTTTATCTATCCGTCTATTACAAAATCAATTTTTTTTTATTTATCTGTAGAATGTACGAGGACTTATCCTCTTCGGTTTTACAAACGACAAATAACTATTCCTTGTTTAAACAAAATATTGTAGGTTTGTAATAGTTTTTGGTAAAATCTCACAAAAAAGTTACTTTTATCTGCTAATTTGTTGTTAAATTTATTATTAGTGTTTATGAATGTGTGCACAGTTTTTTAAATTTTCTTCATTGATTACCCTGCACAATATTGATGCTAAAAGATTGGATCCAATATATACCGCTTTCTTTAAGGTACTTGTAATTTTCATAGATAACCTACAATTAAAATTTGTATCCATTTCTCAAAATTATGTTTTGATGTTTCGAACGAACCAATAAGACGCGAGTATAGTTTTCTACTAGTTATCTGACCTGTGCACGACCTTATAAGTTATCCAACCTTTATTTTAAGTGGTGTCTATTTGTCTATTGTAAAATCCATTTTAGTGGTTTATCCTTAGAATAACGCTATACGCGCTTTATCGGACGTAATACGTATAAAATACGGTATACAGTAATATCACAGATGGAACATAGAAACTCTATCTGTTTAATTAAAATTATCACACACATAAATTATTATCTGTTAGGTAGTCGCTTAACGAATAATAAGACTTCATTATCGAAATTATTTTAAATTTTTGTTTAAATTGTTTCAGTAGTAATATTTTTAAATCTGTAGGCAATTTATTAAAATATTTAATTCCTACATATTTTGGACATATTTTACTGTCGTGTGTTAGAGTAGTTCAAATATTTCTCCTTGACAAGTATTATAATTATGGCCAATGTTTAAACATTTAAAATTACATGCATTCATTTTTACATACACTAATATTTTATAAATAAAAATATTGGGCAGCGTTAATATATTTAAATTTCTAAAGTTTTAACATACATCTAATAACCCGCTTTTGCAATTTTAATAATCTTTGGAGTTCAGAAGACGTTCCCCATGCTGTAATTAAATATGACATGATCGATTGAATTCTTCCAAAATAAAACAATTTTAATGACGACATATTAAGATACATAGATTGTAGCTGTTTCATCATATAACATAAAACACTAGCCTTAGTACAAACAATCAATATGTTTGTTTCAATTTAAATTTTCGTCAACGACTATAGCTAACAATATTGTTGTTTATTGTTTATCAATACTAACATTATTGTACCAAATAAGATTTCAATCTTTGACGCAGTTCTTTGTCAAATCAAACTAAAGGTGAACCGATTTTTTATGTTAATAACTAAGCCATTATTTCTGAACCATATATTGATTTCATTAACTATTTTATTTGTCTGAATTATACTGTTAACTAATGTTTGTTCTGCTAATAAAAGTGAGTGAAACACCATCTGCAAACAGTACAGCTTCTGGTAAATTTAGATTTATTGTAAATAGTAGAAGCCCAAGGATTGAAACCTGGGGAATACTTCATCGAATTTTTAAAGGTTTTGACTTTACACGTTGTACTTCTACTTAATGATATCTATCCTTTAAATAACTTTGAAACCAATCTAAGGCTGTCCCTCTAGCACCATAATTTTCAAGTTAAGGTAATAAAATCTTATGGTTTACAAAGTCGAACGCTTTTGTCAAATCAAGAAAAATTCCCCAGACATGATTTTATTTTTTATAAAATCAATAAAAGCCGAAAATGTTGATCCTTCTCGATATGCGTGCTGATTTGCAAATTGCACTTATCATAGCATGATATTAGTATTTTTGCTACAATGTTCAATAATTTTGGAAAATAAAATATATACAATATATAAAAGTTTATTATAGTGTAAAGCGGTTCCAACAATAACTCAGCACAAACGTTCAAAATAAAGAAACTAATTTATCTAAGTATTTTTAAGATCTAATATTGCATTTCAAACTTCGATCACTGTGACAGGATACAGCAAAAATGACTTGCTAATATTTGCAATGTTGTTTTCTTCATTCAAATTATCAGAACTTAACGACTCTGCAATATAATATTGTAACATTTGTTTAAAATTTCTTCAACTTCTGATTTTGTAATGTTATTATTAGATTTAATACTGGCTTAGAATTTAAAGAGATATTTGTATTATTATTTATTATTTGCCATAGAGTTTTTGATCAATTTGAAAAGCGTTTGATCAAATTATTATTGTATTTTTGTTTAGCAATATTTATAAGCTGTTTGTATTTACTGTTGTACATCCTATAATGAGAGTTAATTATATCTGAGCCACATAGTCAGTTGTAAAGATCTTTTCAAACCGTTTGTCATCCAACCATTATTTAGTTTCGGTTTTTGATCGTTATTAATTTTGACTTCTGGAAATAATGTTTCAAAATTGTATCTAATAATGTTATTGAAGTTATTGTAAGTAGAGTTAATATTATCGAATTCATTGAGTGACCACTTTTCAGTTAACATTTTTTCAATAAGGCTTTTACCAGCTTTTACAAATCTTGGGTAAAGCAATTATAGCGTTATTTTACAGATATAATTGATTTTACAATAGGCGAAAGAGCGTAGATTAGAATAAATAATGAGATAATTTATACCGTCGTGTACAGGTGAGATAACTCATAGAACTGTATTAACGTCTTATTAGTTTGTCGAAAACATCAAAAAATAGTTGTCAAAAATGAAAACAAACAGTCAAACTATGCAAATTTGCTGCAGTTTAAAAGAAGCGCTACAGATAGAATTTAAGCTTCAGGCAACAATCTAATTCAAGGTAATCTATCAAAAAATTAACAAACACTGTCCACACATTCCTAAACAACAATATTGTGCAAAGTAATCAATAAAAAAAAATAACAAAAACTGTGCACACATTCATAAACACTAATACTTTAGTAAATTCCACAACAAATTGGCAGATAAAATTAACTATTTTGTGACATTTGACCGAATAGTAATACCAACCTAATATTTTTTTGTTTAAACATGGAATAATTGTCGTTTGTAAAAACAAACGAGGCTTAAAGTCCTCGTATAAAATTATACATTGGACTACTATCCCCTACTGGAAGCTTGGATCCAATGTGTAGCGCTTCCTTTATAGTACTTGTAGTTTTCATAAATAACCTACACTGAAGTTTGTTTTTATTTCTGACAATTATGATTTAAAATCTCGAATGAACCAATAAGACGCGAACCAATAGTTTTCTGTGAGTTGGTTGAGTTATTCAAGCTTTTAAATATTATTTAATGTTGTCTAATTAAAATTTTTGAAATTTTAGTTTTAATTTTGTGCCACTGACATTTATTTTATATAATGCATATTATGATCTGATATTCTGATTCTGATCATTGTTGAAAAATACCGCTATGGTATTTTATGTTTGAGTTTTGTATGCAAATGTTGTCAATACAATTATTTGCTTTAGTCGGCTCAGATATTGTAGGTAATATGTTGATGTATTACGTAAATCTGCTAATTTGTTATTGTCACTATTATTTGTACTAAAGTTGATATTAAAATCTCCACAAAGTACTTAGAATTTAGCTTTGTTGTTTATAATTTGTAATACATTGTTCAATTTGTTAATAAACAAATCAATATCTTCACTTTCTCCATAGTGCAATAATTTGTATTGTTATTCAGTGGCTGTACATTCGAAACGCTTATCTTCACAAACATTCCCTAAATTAATATTTTTGACGAAACAACAATTTTTTATAAATTTGCCTTTGACTCCACCATTTTTATGCCTATATCTGCAATAAATACTGTTCATTGTATACCCGTCTAACTTTATAGCTTTAATCTGATTTTACTTATCCAGTGTTGAAATAAACATAGTACATGAAAATCAGTTTAATTTAAGAATAATTCTAATCTTATTACTAATACATTGAAAATTTTGATGCAATATTGTAAAATTATTATTTAAAATAGATTGTTTTTGATAACTTAGTTGCTATTTTACATATCTAGTTCTGTCAACTAAACGTATATAACACTTACAGTTTCTTTCAAATAACGCATAATTTAGATCTAATGTGATTTTGTATTTTTGATTAGCAAGTACACAATTTGTACATTTTTTAGTACTTGATTTGCAGTATTTTGTTGAATGATTTTTATTGCAAACCCCGCATGTCACCACATTTTGCCAGTATAATATTTCTCCGAAAACCACTGTTTTATCTTTTATCTATTCGCAATTGAATGGTAAAATGTATCAAGATGATTTAAATATAAATGATAAGATTCACTCTATAACCGCATCCAAACCTATTCCGTTGAGCAGCTTCATATAAATCTCATGTCTAATCTACATTTTATCCTCACAGTTGAATAATTGGTATGCATATCTGTATAAGGCGTTAGATTATAATTTTTTATTAGTTTTAGTTAATGGTATAAATTAATAAAAATTAAGATAACATAATTTCTTACTTATCTTATTAGAAATGGATGAAACACTAAAATGCCTTATTTGTGAGTTTTTATTGCAATGATAATGGCTTTTATATATTGTTATCAGGTTGTTTGGTGTAATAAATTTATCAATCGATAATATATTTGGGCAATTAACATATTTTATGATTGGAAATTAATAGTTTGTTAAAGTAATAAATATTTAAGACCTCACAAAAAACTTAAATTATGTGACAATGATTGATAGACTAAAAGTGAATTAGATTATGTAACTTACTTAGTTAATGCGCTTGGAACTCACCTGAAATGAAACAAAACAGACATTAGTTAAAATAATTGCACATAATTTTCAAATCTCATTTGTAACGTATAAAACAAACATAAAAATATACTTTGTACTTGATATGCTACGAAGTAATTTCGCAAAGTAGCTTTGGATAATAAAATTTATCAAACATGATCAACTACAAAATAAAATTTCTGTTATATTGCAGCTACGATTACTACAAACTCAATTCAAGCTTGTATACCATCAATAGGAATAACACAAAAAGCAACGTACAGATTTATGTACAGTGCAGATAACAAAAAAATCCAAACGAATATTCATGCAAAGGAAAGCAATGAAATTGACAAATTGCCACACTAAATAAAATTGCCCTTTTTCACTGAAAATCATATTCAGTTCCTGTTTGCGAATCATGAAGAACTTCTTTTCGGCGGATTATTATAAGTAATTTATGAATGTCAGTGTAACGGGAACTTCTGTGAAAGTTTCAGCAATTTATCCTGTCGTGGATCGCCATATTCAGTAATAATAAATTGATGTGAACATTAGCGGTATTATGCAGTAGCATATGCACCATGCAACTATTACAGTGTTATTAATGGAGTTGGAAATCAAAGGGGCCGATTATTAAATTATTCAAGAAATCTTTAGAAGTCTGTAAATTATAATTTCTATTTGGCACGCTCATGTATTGGGTTAATTGAATTTTTAATTACATCTAATTTATATAGATATTAATTTATAATTAAACTATGTTGAAATCGTAACAGGATTGTCTAATATAACCAATATTACTGAAATGCAAAAAGTTGTGGTCGTAGATTTAAAGCCAATATATTTTAATACGAATGATCCATCTACTTGCTAAACAGAAGAGGTTAAGAGTTTTATCACTAGTCGACACAGAACTCATTTTACATAAAATATATTAAAGTTATTAATACTACAAGCGTGACAGCGTTAAAGTATGAGGTTGTTTCATGCACAACCGAGTAACTTTAAGGAATTTAAGCGCAAGCATTATTCAGTTTTGTTGTTGTTGGTCAAATATTAAATTTTGTTTATAGTAACGTGTTTTAAAAAATTCTGCAACATGTCGTTAAAGAAATTGTATTTTAATTTCACAATCGTTTTTTAAATCACGTGGTTAAGAATATTGTTTTCATAGATCCATAAGGATATTTAACCAATAAAAAATTAAAATAACGTAAATGAATAAAATTTCAACCGAACTATTACAATAATAATAAAAATATTATTATAATTTAAGTCAATTTTTGAAACATCCATTACATGACATGCTTACACATATACAGCTGTGTGTGTTTGTCTAATCTATCCTAGCATAATATATACGAGAATTAACTTTGACGTGGCTGTAGAACATAAAACCAATGCCAATTAAGATACCTCCGTAACTCAATTGGTAGAGCACTGGACATGAAATCCAAAGGTTATGGGTTCGATCCGAGGTGAATTTTTGAAACATTTATTTGAAATGGAGTAATGGCGTAGTAATTGTTTAATAATTATAATATTCTAAATTCAACTTAGGTTCCAATTAAAAAAATTAAATTGTAAATAATTATTATTTACAATAATCGTATAATATCGGTCGCCGCCGAAACTTTCCGTATGTATTGTGCTAGCATAGACTAGACATACACACAAATGTACATGTGTAAGTATAGCATGTAATGGATGTTTCAAAAATTGA
>JARJEC010092526.1:0-28279 GCA_030264575.1 Tachinus sp. AB-2021 | reverse complement strand
GGTCAGTTTTAAGGATTAAAAATAAATATAAATATAAATATCAATAAATTTTAAGCAGACATATTTATGTCCGTAATGGAGGAAAAAATCTTTAATTTAAATTTAACCAAAAGGTCGTAATTTACTTTTGATCGTGGCAATATTGCTAGACTCTCTAATATCAAAGAAATAAAATTGAATATACGTTACGAACGCTGCAATGATAACTAATTGAAAATGTAACGAATATTTTACGGACGCTCTAATGATGAACAACTGAAATGACGCTCTAATGTTGAAAACTTGAAAGTACGCACCGTATAATAATCTGGCGAATGCTACAAACTGCATTTATGAAATGACGCTTTAAATATAGTAAGATGTAAATATACATATATATTTATAAAGTAGGCCTCCAAATTGCAAACACAACCCACGAGGTCATAAGGTAATTTGTATATTTGGTAAAATGTATGATACTTACATAAAATAGTATCTGCCAAATAACAACATTTTGCATCTTCATAAAAGTCTTGTTTGTTCAAATGTTTAATTAAATAACTGTAAATCTCACTATTGATACATAATAAATTTTTACTAAATAGTGACTGGTTTAGAACATATCTAAAATTCCTGTCTGGTACTATGCAATTTATTATATCAAAAGTTGTACAGTTTATTGAAATACGGCATTTTATTGGCTGTTATTTTAAATTCAGCAGCAGAATACCGTATTTCTATAAACAGTACAAATTTTATAAAATAAATTACATAGTGTCACACAAGTATACGAATAATCCACAATAGATACTGATAAATGAAATGCAACAATTGTTTTTTTTTCAGATTTTGTGCCAAAATATCATACAATGTACTCAAAGTTTCAATAATTAGTATAACAAAATGTTAATGTACTTAATTACTAATATAAAATTATTGTTTTTAATTATATATTAATTGACATTAAAAATGACGTCGGTGGTGATATAGTATTGCTTACAATGTAGAAATCAGTTAGTAGACCTTATGACATTTTTTACTTGAGTAAACCATGTATATCCGTTAAGTGGTGACATACGGTTCAAAATAACTTGAGCAAAAAATTGCTTTTCTAGTAAAGAGTATACAAAATTTTACTATTTTAATACAATAGTTTCCAAAATTGATGTATTTTAAACTTTTAATTAAAAAAATCCAGGTAAATTTTACTAGTTCCGATATTTGCGAGTTGTTTATTTTTTAGCATAATATAAGAATAATTTTAATCTTCACTGCATAGTATTTTATAATATATAAATTAACTGTTTATTAAGTTTTTAAAATGAATGAATTTAGTAAATTCTATATCGTCAGATAATTAAAAAACTATACTAACAAATGAATTACTTAATATAATAAAATATGTTGCATATAATACTATCATATTGATAGAAAAGCAAATATTTAATGTAAGAAGTGTTAAAAATAGTTAAAATAACTAACAACCATTAGGGCATGCTATATAATATATATAGTTTCATTTTTGCATACTGAATTAAGTGCACTCCGGTAACTATCGAAGGTGACTTCGAATTGGTAATATCTATAAGGAGGAATTTTAAATTAATATTCTAATGCAATAAATCAATACCATTACTGGCATAAACATTGTTTCGTCAAATAGCATCAGACATTATTTTTGTAACTAGTGTATTTTATACTGAAAGTGTCGTAAATTCCCCAAACATAAATAAAAGTGAAATTATTATAAAAATGACATTATCAGCTTATGACGTGATATTATGTAATTAGTCAAATTTAGCACAATATAACAGCCTGTTCACTTTACGTATCTAACAATTACCTTACTTTTTCATATTATTATATTATAATATATATATTTTAAAATCTTACATATTAACAAATTAATACATAAAGTAATAAAAATTTGATTATTATAATGAAAAGTAATAGGTACTTAAAATTTCTAATTCTATCTAATTGGCATTGTTATGGTATTGAAGTTAAATTAAAATTATTTACATGGGCCATTTTATTTATTTTAATTATATCAATTTGTTAAAATGGGAATAAAACGAGCAATTTGGTTAGTGTTATTTTTACGGTGATATAATAACGATGTGATATAAATAGCACGCCTATTTTGTCATAGCTCCTTTAAAAACTACAGATTTGTACAAATGCGATATTTTAAACTTTAACACGTGACAATTTACAGCAAACGTGAGGTGTGAGTATTATATGGTGTTCTACTAAGTCATCCTAAAATTGTCATTTACTGTAAACAGCATTGGCATATACGAAAACCACAACTCGCATGCTTTAATGTGTCCCTTTTTAAACTAAAGTGACGTCAGCTTGGGAAAAATTCAGAGGAAGGGGGATAGATGTATCAGCGCGTCGGCACACCATATAATACTAAAACGACGCGCTAGCGTTATAATATAACATATTTCAACTAACGATATTAAAAAAATGTTAAACAGACGCATGACGTCACAAAGCTTATAAAATACTGTATAATGGTATGTGGCATAAGTAACACATTTTAAATTAAGCCTCCTTGTAAGATACGGGTCAAAACGACCCGAGCGATACAAATTTGCGTAACTAATTTCACTGTTTGTTAAGTTTTTAAAATAAATTCATTTAGTGAAGTTAATATCACTTTATAATCAAACAACTATAATTGCAAATCAATATAATTAATTAATGTTATAAAAATAAATAGAAAACGTAATAGCAAAAAAGTATATCCTCCAACAATTTTAATTGAAACAATTTGTGAGTAAAATAGAATAGAAAGAACTGCTGATCCAAACTGCAGCATCTAATTCAGAGAAATAATATATAAACTAAATATTCTTATATACAAATATATTTTCAGAAACAAATAAATTAGTACGTAGCTTGTGCATTATTTTTTATATTTTACTTCAAAATTGCTGCTGATGCAGATAGTGGTAAAGCAATGAAATATAAATATTTCTAGTGTTTCAACTATATTTATAAATTTATTTAATTTGATAATTAAAATAATAATCGTTTTTTATAGAAATATTGGGTTTACCAATCTAAGTGCTTTTATTACAGTTTGTTAATCCATATGGGTATTTATCAAGTGCTCATCATATATAGCTGAGTTTTTATGAACTAAGTCAAGTAACCTCTGCTAAATCCGGAAACTCTGTCGGAGGTCACATAATATTGCTTACACCTATATATTGTAGGTCATTTAGTGTGTTCGATATTTCAACGCATTAAAATAATCGAAATTCGTTACTCCATATATAGGCTCAGGAAGGGTGGAAGTCTGGTACTCTGTACTCTGTGCTTGCCCGGAGGTCACTTAGATACCAACGTATATATATATATATATATATATATATATATATATATATATATATATATTTATAAAGAAGGATGGCTTAGAGCTTTACTATGTGGTACTCCATTATTAGAAGTAAATAAAACAAAAATTATAATATAATATATATATATATATATATATACACATAGTATAAGGTGAGAACATTTTGTTATATGAACACTATATGGTGAAGTCTATTTTGAAGGTGATATCCAAAATCGGATCATAATTTAAAAAATGTGCATAACGCACTCCCAATGACCTAATAAACAAAAAATATCAATTTTAAAAAATCGACCGGATCTCATTTTAACGAAATATAGCTTCAGTGAACACAATTTAGTTCCACAAAATTCCGCGTGTAGTCTACCAGTAGATATTTTAAATACGCACTAGAGATAGTTAAAGCACAATGTCTCATAATTTTGATTATTTAATATCTTTTTTTAAAAATTTGTTTATTTTTGTTGATGTCATTTGAGGAAAAGTACCCTAAGTTTTTTAAATTGCAACCAATTTGAAGATTCAACCCAGTAAACACATTTTTACAAACCAGATGTAATTATGTTAGTTTTCAAATTTTATTAGTACCAAAGAATTTTAGTCACCTTTTGCTACCAGAAAAATTTTAGGATAATAATGCAATGTAATTTTTACGTTACTATTCCTAATGCCTGTACAACACTATGTAATTTATTTAATTTCAACGATATATAGTTTATTGGGTTAGCAGTTACTAATAACAAATTCTTTTTATTTTTGAAAAAAAATATTTTAAATCCGCCTTGGTGTGGATTTAAAATATCATTATTGTGTGTTTGTGCTTAAAATTATTCACACAACATTATTAACATTTATTTGAAAATGTAAAAAGTTTATTTATGGCAAGTAAAATAAAGAAAAGTTAATTTTAAATAAAAATAGCTATTTTTTGCATAACCGCCCGTTGCTAAGAATACGCTAGAAACAATGTAAAACAAGTAAAAGCAAGTAAAATCAGTTACATAAAATTTCGGTTTATTTGCAGTTCTTTGTTAATTTACATAAATTTTAATACAATTAATGACAAAAAATGTAATTATTTTTGTTAACAGCAAGCCATGATATATAGTTTAATATCATTGAAATTAAAAAATACTCATTCTGATAATTGTAAATTTGCAGTATTGAAGTTTTAGTGGTCTATATTACACCTTCTAAAACTCAAATCTCTAAGTCCAAGGATAACGTCAAAAACGCCTGATTCTTCTTAGGTGGACCCTGTGTATTACAATACAGTTTTGCTTTTTACACTGTTAGTAATGACGTATTTATTAATATTGTAAACTGTGTGTAATTAACTACTTACTAACATAGGAGTAGAAAAAGTATTTTACGCCAAGTGTAATGTCATTGCAATTTTGATACTCTGATACTGTGGGTCATGTCAGGATCTAAAATTTTGTAAATTTTAATTTTCTAACTATTTGTAAATGTGATCAACAATTTTCTTGTAATCAACATTTGTGTTAATGACTACTATTAATCTCTATAATTAATGCGCTCGCTACGCTGACAATACATATTTTTAATTTGTGTGAGGATTAAACCAACCATATTTAACTTGGTAGACTGGCGCTATATCAATTCCGGGTCTAAAATACTTGGTTCCACAAACGTAAAGTAAAATAAATCTTAAAATTTATATATTATACATAATGTGTCGTATGAGTTGTTTTATTATTTTTATTAATTAATTTTATTATTTTCCGAATAAATGACGCCAATAAATAACTTCAAATATACTCGTGTAGATCCGGGTTAAGGTAAACATGAAATTCATGTAATTTTAATTTGCCAATACAACTAGATTTGAATGTTACCGTTTTGAAAAAAATTAATTATGGATTCATAAATTTCAAATTTATTTATATTTAGTAAGTAGGCCAGATTGATAAGAAACTTTATTTATAAATTGATTAGTTTCTCTGAGTACTATAAATTGGGCAGTTAAGTGTTATGTGGTTTAAATCTCCTATCATAGTTGGATCACATTTTGTCTGAAGAAACTTTCATCTTATAAAGGTGGCTATGAAATAGACCATGATTGAGTTTTATTCTTGTAATTGTGGATGCAAAATATTTTGGTACACATTTATCAAAGATATATTTATATATTTATTTATATATATATATATATATATATATATATATATATATATAAATCCGTTTGTTTGGGTATATTTTGTGAATCTGCCAATATTGAATAGTAGATTCCTTGCTGAAATTATTGTTTTCCACTTATTCGAATGCGCTTTTAGCTACAAAATTTGAAATTTCATTGCCAGCTATTCCGCAGTGGCTTTTTACCCATATAAAAGCTACATGCCCGTTTCTATATTCTTTAGTTTAATTTTATCTTCACCAATCTCGTTTATTATATAATTTGTTAATACTTATTGCCTGTAGGACAGATTTCAAATCTGTAAAAATGATTATATGTATATTATTCGTGATTGTTTTTGAGAAAGTCTAGCTTGCTCGTATTCATAAAAGCAACTGCAGTGGGAAGACTTTGTTTTCATTTCCAAAATTTGTTAACTAAGGATTCAATTGCTAAACAGTATGCAGGATATAAGATATTGCGTGCTTTAATTAGAAACTTGTTGGCGATAAACTTTCTACAAAATTCAAGAGCAGGTTCTTGTGCTTCTGCTAGCAGGGGAATACATGATAATGATCTCATGGCTCTCACGCATACACGTATTGCTTAATATTAATCTCTATTTAGTATTTTTAACAACAAAGTACATGCTGAACCATATACATGACTTCCAAAATTCATTATAGATCGTATAAATGATTTATAGAATAACAGACTGGTGTGGGGATTAGAACCCCACCAACTAATTGAATTAAATGTATAGAAATTTTTTAAAAAATTTACTAGAATCTATATAACGATATTGTAAAAACAATTTGTTTATTCAAAGAAATGATATTGATTATTTCACTTTAATTTAAAAGCAAACTTTAAATTGGTTTAGGCAGGCTTATACAAGCGAATTAATAGATAAAATTAATATAAAATTATCGTTTGTGTTTTTGCCGTGGCGTTGTTGATGACGTTATTAAAAATTAAGTCGTGCTTTGTCAGTAAAACAAAAGCTCATATTATTTTTTTCATAAAATAGTCTTGACAAACACAATTTGAGTATTTTAATGATTATCGCGAATTTGTTCTCTTTTTCTAGATAAATTATGTTGGTTAAGGAAACCACCACGAGCGTGCTAGCGCGAGCTAGCAATATGATTTATCTCTAAAAACCGAAACAATTTAAAATGCAATAATCATCAATACACTCGTTGTATTACTAATAATTATTATAAAATTATTTTAAATGTATTCATTTAAATCCAAACATATGTTAACCCGACTTTTTAACTGTAATTTGAATAATATTTATTAATTACTTTATTTCTTTTTCAGAATACACTTTATTTATTAAATAGCGTGAACGTCTCTATCTATTGTCAAAGAGCTGTCGGTGGTTTAATATGGCAAATGCAATCAAATGCCAAAATAACCCTAATGCTCATTATCATAAAGTTTTTATGAAAAAAGAAAGATGTGTATTGTGGGTTCAATGATCAAAATAGCAGACAAATTTTATTGGAAAAAGAAGAGATTCGTTTTTAAAAGCATTATATTTCTATTTTGTAATTTTCAAAAAAACAGCTTTGATCAATTAGCTTACAAGAACAAGTATCTTCCTAAAAATATTACATGAATTATCATAGAACTTTGAAGTTACCTTTATTAAAAAGTTTGGTTTACGTATTTAATACAATTGATAACGTGTTTTTTAGATTTAGTTTAATCTTTGTACATATTTATATTTTGTGATGTTTGTTATCATATTTTCAACACAAATGAAAAAAAATCTAAATATTTTGTCATATCACTTGAATTTTTTTCTTACTTTATGAGTATTTTCTCAATACCCATATTAAAAATTTTGTAATTATTTTTTTTATCCGTTTTGTGCCAAATAAATTGAACAGTGTAAGGTACAGAAACGTACGTCTAATGAAATAAATTATTAAGATAACCAAAATACCGAAAGATGAAGTTTACAATCAAACAAATTTTTTTTTCGATATACTATATTTTTTTAATTATAATAATATAGTTGTAATAAGTTAATGTTTTGCGCGGCAGAAAGGTTTTTGGATTTTAACAAATGTTTGTTAGTTAGATATAGACTATCTATCAAAATAAGCCAAAATAATGTTAATATATATTTTATATCAGACAAATTTTCAAACAAAAACAGGCGGTGCCATAAGATAAGAGTGTATTGACATGAGTATTTATTTCTGTTTTATTTTTTAATCAAATTATTATTATTTAATAAAATAAAATTTAAATGCGCTATTTATGTGCTTATGTAAAGTCACCTTAAGATTAAAAACAATATAAAAGTTATTTAGAAAAAAAATATAATAAAGATGATGTTCATATTTACTAAGTTTTATTTTAAAAAAATTAGGCATATATTTATACTAATGAATCAATTAGCACAAAATTCATATAGATTATCGAACATTTTTAATCAAGCACGCTTGTGATGCATTTTATGTATAATATTTCGACAACAATGAAAGCAATACGAATGTCAAATATTACACATGCTCTTTCAAGTGAAAGTATATAACCCATATGCTACCAAATTTAGCGGTTATTTCTTGTGCAAATTTAAAACGACAACCAACAATGCTTCATGTATTTTTCTGAAGGGGACATTTTCCTTGTTCGATCGTAATTTTTGCATTATGGTAAGCGGGCGTGATGAGCGTAAACGATTATAATGGGTCAGTGAATGTCTATGTGAGATGATTACGTGCTAATTCTACGTATAAAGTTATTCAGAGGTTGGTGGCATAGTTATGTCGATTCATGACAATGGCGCTAATGTGCACCAGGCGTCGAGTCCCCCACAATGGCGCAATAATTGCGTCGAATCCCGACAAATGAATCACGGTAGGTCCGTCGGTCCGTTGAAATAACCTGGAAAGAACAGACCAGGAAATCGATTTCGCTTTCGGGGAGTGCGCTTTTGCAGAATATAATGCCTCAGGTAGAATTATCGCGATGTTATTATGCGGCCCGGTGGATAAGGGGTCAATTTATATGCCCTAGGTGAACGGTACACATCGGACGCAAAAAGAATAATCGCCTTTAAAACGCAACGCCGCGAGAATAAAGAAAAAAGATAAAGCTTAGATTGGGTTTCTCGAATAAATGGGAGAAATAACTGTCTGCGAGCTGAAAGCAGGGGCAGGGAATTATGTGAGCGGCCACTCTTTGGTCCATTAGCTCCTTTTGGCGTTGATGAGAGAGAAAACTTGATTGGGTGTCAGTTTGCTGAATTATAGAAGATTGCTGCCGCTTTCGTTCGGCACCCGCGGAACGATCTCATAAAAATGTTGGTTCGGCGTACGCAAATAAGGGCGCCTGCTTCAGACAAATGATCGCGTTCAGAGCGATGCGGAAATCCATTCCACATCAGGATCCGCTCCGATAAACCCTCTGCGTTTTTCCGAAATTATATTTGTTTAATCTGAATTGCAGATATCATCTTCAAACAAAACGCAGGATTTCCACGTTCCTTGAAATTACGCTCCAATATATTTTATTATTATTCGCATGAAAAATGTGAATTTCGTGTTAACAGGTGCCAATAAATCATCGACAGTTGAGGCACCACGACGCTTTGATGGATGAAACGGGATAATCGTGAAGTGTTTACCATCCACTCTGACAGCATGTCACTTAAAGCTCATCTTACATATACACCCTGATCTCGATTGATTTAATTATAATCTTGATGAGAGAAGAAAAAATAATTTGGAAATCATTCTAAAATTAGCATCGATTTTACGTCCAATTTTTCAACCCTCCAGCGACAGATAAATAATCGCAATAAATCGGATTGTTACACACCGTTTATGGCGGAAAATTATAAAGGTTTTAATTAACTGTAGAATTGCTGGCATTAATCAGAAGGGCGTCTCTGATGAGTAATCAGCATGTGTATGTGTGCTTCGCATAGTTTGGGAGCTCTGCAGCAATTGCGGTGCTCGGGAAACATTAATTTCATACAATTGCTGAGTACGCAGGGACAAATGATCAGAAACTCGCATTAGTATAAACGACGGCACGCACTCCACGCCGTTTTAACATTGACAATCTGGTAATTGGGACGAATTATAGGACCCAATCACGTCCAACAAAAGCAGAACCGTAATAACATTAACACAACATCCTACTAATTTCATTCTAGTTTATAAGCATCACGTCCATGCGTGCAATATACATAAATTAAAATGAAAGTGTTGAATAAAATGAATTAACTATTGACTATAAGAAGAAAGAAAGAATAAAAATCATCAATATGTTTGTATAATTGTTTAATTTAATACCACTATTAATATAAAAATAGAAAAAAATACATGTCTATAAGATCTTATCTTAAAACACCACTGTTATTTTTCTCAACTCAGAAAGAAATATTCTAAATTAACAAAAAATACACCATTACTTGCTTCTATTATAGCAACAAGCAGGTTTCTTCTAAAATTTTGAAGCGATTGAAGAATGAAGAAAGGATTCAATAATTAATCAACTTTGTCTCTTTCTTGAACGATAGTTTTTTTGTTTTTTTTTCAATTTTTTTGAAAAATCTTATTATATTATAATAAGTAAAAATATGCATTATTTGCTTGACTATTGTGGCAAATTAAAGTCTCCAATAAAGAATTCTGATGTTTGCATGACTTGATTGAACTTTATTTTTTTATTTTTAACTTTGTTTTGACGTCCTTCAATGGTTATGGAAAATATTTAAAACGGCTTATTAGGACTATTTCCAAAATTATAATTAGATTCAATTTTTTACAAACAATTGAATCTAATTAAATATTCCAACTAGTCATAAAAAGCCGTTTTAAAATATTTCCCATTTATCATTTTTATTTGAACACAAATTGTCCTGGGTTTAAAAAATAAATAAAACTGATATATTCACATAATTTGAGCGTTATCAACATAATTGGAGAATTCTATGCCAACAAGTTAACAACCCATAGCATTGCAAACTAAACGCAATAGATGATGAGCTAGATTAGGTTTTCGGCAAATGGAAAAAAACTTAAAATTATGCCACTGCATGTATCACCTATGACCAACTATACAAACTATAAAAAACTCAAATTTAAACATTTATATATTGTAGTTTAATGTCTTTTTACCGATTTGTAAAATTTTACAATTACAAAATCAATATCTAATTGATTCAAATCTTGCATAAGCATTATTTGCGATATCCAGCACCTTGTCAAACGCAGCATTTAGGTCCACGTAAGCCATAATTAATGGTGTTCTAAATTCAATAGCTTTTTCTACTAGTTGTCAAATGATAAATAATATTAATAATAAAAATAATAATATTTTTTTTTGTTTTCTTAAAAAGAACAAAACTTATACAATATGAAATTCATAAAAAGAAGAAAAGACATGAGTTCAGGAATGTATCGCAGATGCCCTGGTCTCCCACACGTGTCAAATTTTAATTACAAATAATAGAGCACGATAAGAATAAAGTATATAATGCATCGTAAGTAAAATTGAGATTTTGAATGCTTGATGAGGTTTTGTGTTGTTGTCTTTCTTGTTCAACTAATTGGGTTGAATAATAAGTAACTACACTGTTGTTAGTTCGTATTTATTGTGCTTAGAGCCGTAAATGTAAGACTGTTGTTTGGCTCACGTTCATTCAGTAATTGCGTAATTTCTACCGCAAAGTGGCCAATACTTGTCTCGACTAGAGGACAATAATTGTTGTGGCACTGCATGAGATATTTTTTTATGTTCTGACAAAAAGAGTTGTAGAGTAACATAATGTTTGGGTAATAGAAAAGATTTTTTTGTTATAGCTTAAATCTGAATTGTGTAATCTTGCACCTACTCTGAGAATTCCACAATCATCTAAAAATGGACTAAAATTTTTTCTTTTAGGTAAAATTGGTTTTCTATTTCTTATTGACTCAATTTCTTTAGGAAAACCTTGATCCTGAATCGTTTTGATTAAATATATAGATGCTTTATTTAATCTCTAACTGTAAACATTTTACTATTGTTAACATCTGTTTTTAAACACCTCTATTTGAATTTGAAGCGTTAAGTCTAATGTTGTTTCAATTCGTTTTAATTTTTATAATAATTTGTTAATGCAATGGATACTTTGATTTTGCCATTAATTTTCTCTTTTCCTGTGCTAGCCAAGAATTTTATGGTGGCACGGGCCCCACCATATAATTGAAGAATTTAAATAGTGAGAGGGAACGTCTTGAGATGCCATGTCAGCAGGATTGTCTTCTGTAGGTACATGTGATCAAGGGATACCCTTTGTGCTTTGCTGAATGTTTGATACCTGGTAACACACAAACACCATTAAAATGCTGGGAGATGTCTTGATTCATCTAAGTACTTTACCTTATCCATTTGTCGGATATATTTTTCGAGACTTGTTCGTCCCATCCTAAGTTTTTCTTCCACAATCCCTGTAATTAGATTTTCCCTAAAATAATACTTGCACAAACCTACGGGATCAAAAATCTTACTTATCGAAGATAAAATATGCCTTTTTGATATTCTATCTTGCAAAGGTGGAAAAACAATTTTATAATTTAATGTATCATATTCTGGCATCCAATATAGTTCTAAAGTTTTTGTGATGTTGTCTGAATCAATAAAGATGTGTCTAGTTGGTTCATCAATAAGATTGAGTCTGTCAAAAATTATCGGGTCATTTGATACCCACTTAAGTAACTTAAATTTATATTCTTCAAAAAGATTTTGTTTATCGGAATGATTAGATCTGATGCTTCTTCATAATACACATGAGCACCAGAGAGCACATCATCTACATAAATATAATCTTTTATAACTCGTGCTATTTTAGGATATTTGATTTATACTTTATTTGCAGTTTGTATGATACATTATGTAGCTAAATATGGTGCTGTTGTATTTCCGTATGTCCCGGTGTTTAGTTTGTACGTTTCTATGGGACTAGATAGATCAGGTTTCCAAAGAATTATTAATATTAATACCTGCCTATAGATTTTTTGTACATCAGCTGAAAATGTAAGTTTATTAATTAGTATTCTAGAGAGCCTTTATATCTATTACCTCTAAAATTATACGGATTAGTAAAAAATCATAGACGGGATGCTTATATACGACCAGTAATTTTATACATTAATAGTCCCACTCATAAACTAGAAATTAAATTAGATAAATTACTTAAAGAACATACAAGATTTTGCTCGAAATGTAATGTTTTCAATTTTCTAGAACTGGGCAATAAAATTAAAAATGTAAAAACCCTATAAAACTCAAAATTAGTTTTGTTTGATATTTGTAGTAGGTTTTCTAAAATTCTTCCAAATGTATGTTTTGAATTAATTGCAAACATGTTTGATTATTAATATTCCATTCGTGATGGAATATTGTTTTACCTAAAATTCTGTATAGACGATATCTATATTCAATTTGAATAACTTTATCAAACAAAATGCAGGCCTAGCTATGTGTTCACCCTTAAGTCTCCTCCTAGCTACTAGAAATATTTATGGCATTTTTAAAAGAAACAAAATCAGACTATGCTGTAAATTATAAATGGCGCTAAATTTAAAAAATAAACTATATTTTGGTTATTGTACAAGTATTGCCAACTTAACAATAATACCCTAAAGTTATCAATTAACTAATCAATTCCAATCAGTCATTGAACAACGGAATTTTGTTTAATCAGCAATCAGTAATTAAACTTCGATTTATTAGTCATTTGATTATCTCAGTTTTATACAACTGGTACTAAATATGGCCGCAATTTTGCCAAAATATTCAAAATATGCACATTATAAAAAATATACCACTATCAATAAAACATAACATTAATTAAACTGAAATTATACTAATATATTTGATTAACTATCGAACTGGAAATAATAAACAATCAGACGGTTTTTTAATAATTAATTAAAAATGATAGTCAGCGATCCTTCAATCCAAAATCTGCTTATTTGTGTAATAGCTTCTTTCTATATCAACAGATATAAACCAATATTTCCTGAATTGGAATTCTTAAATTTGCGGCAAAATATATAGAGCTGGTTAACCTCTGGCGTCAGTGATTAGTTCAGAAATGAGCAAAATAGGCATACGTTAAATAAATAAACCAAAAAAAATGTTTTATAATTTGAGAGCAACAATATTTTATAATATATTTTAATTTCACATTAAGATCTACAAAATTCATTATTTTACTTTTGTTTTAGCATAAAGTGTCATCTTAGTTTAAAAAGATCAATCATTTTCAAGGCTTAACTAATGTTGAATAGAGTCAGTCAATGTTTTTGTTCACATTTGTAAATCTTTAGTATAGATAGTGCCAAAGGCTCTAGTGAAACCAAAACTTGGAATGAATTTAAAAAAATAAATTGTAATAAAAACATTTAATTATAATATATTAGTTACCTACTAACATCAAATGCAAGCAATTTCTTTGCTCGCTACAAGTGCAAATTATAGATTTACGCATTAATATAGTCACTTAATAGTGTAATAATTATCTCAAGAAATTTTAATTTAATTTTAAAACTACTTTTAATAATTTAAAAACTAGTATTAAATAGTTAGAATGATAGATGTTTTTTATGAATATTATATAATAATGTAATAATAACTGTAAAATACGCAAACGAGAATAGAGGCCATTGGTGTGATTGCATCAGGGTTTAATCTCATCATATCGCAGTTTATCGGAGTAATTATTGTTAGCTAGTAGCATTATTATTAGGTATAATATAGTAACTATCATGTGCAGCGTCATATAAATTGCATGCAGGATATGCACACACTCACATGCACAAATGTACAATTATGGTATAAATATGGTCGCGTTACGATTGCAGTTGAAAACTTTAAATTCGCCCAGTAGAAAATTATAATAACAGGAAATAGTTTAATATATTCGAGTGGGTGCAACTATTTCAAAGTTAATGCGCATATTAGCAATTAAATGATCAACTGCTACTTTGATGTTTGCAATTTCCATATCTGATGAAACTAAGCTGGCGTTTTTTATTTTTCTCATTCTCTGTGCAGCGCAAATTAAATTTTCATTAAAACGTCAATATTCCTCGCAAGGTAATGAAATTAGTGTTTCGCAGAGAAAGGCGCGTTATTGCGTTAATCCGACCTGTTGGCTTCAACTAGAGCTTGTAATTATATTTGGCCGGCTCTGCAAGTGGCCGCGCTGCGTTGCAGAGGGCGAGTAGGACGATGGCAGCAGAGAGCGAGAGCCTAGACTGGTTGGTTGAATTGGAGGTCCTCTCGGACATTCCGTATAATTGTCACGTCCACTCGGAATGTCCTGCAATCATTGCGGTATTATTTTACATCTGCAATAACAGGCCGTCCCACCAGAACAAGGAAATTAGATTCCATAAAAGGTGAACACGCCAGCTGCGCGGCCGATTAGCGTTTCGGCAGCGCATAGAGTATAACATTCGTAACTATACGATGCCGTTTGTGTCGACAAATTATTTGTTGCCGTCGAGAAGTGCGAAAATAACATTTGCAGCGGCGGCTGTGCTCAATGGCTAATGGGTTCCGTTGATAAGCAATTTACGCCGAAGGTGTTTTGAAGGAAGTAGCGTAGATGAAGCCATTTCGGCACAACGGGATCACAAAAGGATCGCATAAGAAATGAAATCTCTAAATCAGATGGAATTTGAGGGCGAACAATGTAGGGTTATACCTGAAGATGGCAATCATCTGTCTTGGTCTGCGTCGGTTGATTTGATCTTCATGAATTAACCTAAGGAAAAGAGAAGATAAAACAGAAAGGGATGAAATAAATAAATCGGACTAAATGAAGCAGCAACTAAACGGGGCACATGTAGCATTGGAGAATTAGAAGGGGCTCTCTGCACTGGTAAGGTGAACTATAAGTCAAAGTCTACAAAGAAAAAAAAAACGAAATGGGAAATAAAGCGAATAAGAAAAAAGCAATCGGGTAGCGCCGGGGACTAACTCGCTTTTAATTTAACAGCACCGAGCAATGTAATTTAGCGAATCGATCTCGTAGCTATCGAACATTTATCTAGCGGACGGCCTTTTATAATCGGCTTCTGCAGGTCTCATTTGTTACCGCGCGACACGAAGTCAGGTACAGTGGGGTGGATGTCTGTACTGTACACTACTAACTCCTCTTTTAATTATTTATTACGGATGCCCTCGATCTGGAATTGTTATTGGATTCTCGGGGTCTTACTCGCCGAACCTCACCCACATCCAGATACTAATTTAACTTTGAGGAAGACGGAAGAGGAGAAGACGCTAGCCGGGTGCAATTCCCCATCGACCGAAAAGCCGGCCGAAGCCTTCGTTCTGAAGGAAAGTGAACCGAATTGGAAAACGATAGCTCCTATCTGGCGGGTCCCCTTTCACCCAATCGTTACATACATATACACTTACGTACAGGATGTACTTGTTGAATTTATTGAATGGGTCTGAATTAGGCACCATTATCGTCACTTTCAGATCGTTCCGAGAGAAGATAGATATATAAAGCAATGCGACCATAAAAGCAGATTGGAAGATGTAATTTAATAGATTATTTGCAATGGTTATTGATACAGCAGCAGGACATACATTTACATATTACCGTCCAACGGCTTTTATTTTGTCTCTTCTATCCAATATCCTTTCATATTTACTATTCATTATAGAAATTGTGTTATTATTGCAACGATATAATATCCTATTACTTCATATAAATGAATTTAAATCGAATATTCAAGTAATCTAACCTAGCTGCGCACTGAAAGTAATAATTTGGTTCATACGCCAATAATGTTCAGAAATGAGTTCCTTTGAATACGAGATTTTAACATTACTAAGATGTTATTTAATATTCAATTAATAATTAATTAAATTAAATCTAATTGTATTTAAAATATAGTTAAAAAGTTTCAAATGTTCATAAATATGTGAAATATTTTTATTTTTGTTAATTTATAATATTACAAGAAAATATTTTAAATGTTTTGTTCATTTTAATTAGAAACTCTAATTGGAACAAACCGTTTTGATTTTTTTGAACACAAAGCGAAACCAAATTTTAGATTTATAAACAAAAACCGAAAAATGTGCAAGGATTGGATTTTTTTTCACTTTTTCGGTATTTTATTAACATTTTTAATTTGATCTATCACAACATCTATAACTTATTAAAAACCCAATATATTAACATATTGATGATTTTTAATGTAGTAATAACAAAAGGCCGGATATTATTGTGAAATTCTTTTTTTATCAAAATAGTCAAATCAATGATATTTTACAACTTATTTAAGCGTGGGTGAAGTTCATTTTAGCCCGATAAACTCTAAAATCTAAACAATGACTTTACATTATTAAATTATTTATTTGTAACTATAGATTCAACAAAACGATAAACTTGATTTTTGCTTAAATATAATTAAAAAATTTAGATATTTACAATTTTTACTAAGGAATTACGGTTCGGTTACGTTAGGTTTATTAATAAATAAGACTTTCATGTAAAAAAATTGTTACTGATTAGTAATATATTAATAGTACAAGATTCGGTATTATATACCTTCACCGAAAAAGAATTTTTGTGCGTCATAAAACAAAGGTAACTATTTATATCTACGCTATTATTTGTTGGATTTTCATATTCTTTTTATTTTAAATATACAAAACATATTTTGAAAAGCTTTTGTATAAAACTTCTTTTTTTCGTGACGCACAAAGAAATTTTGATGGATTTTTGCAGTTCTTGGCTTATGAAAAAACTTTTTTATAAACAATTAAAAAAAAATTGCAACTTAATATATTTTATAATTTAAAATTACAAATTGAAAAATCGGGAAAATTTTGTCATATTTTGTTTTTTTTATTGATTGTTATATACATTATGACCCCAGATGGGATTTATAAATGACAAAAACATGAATTAATAAAATAAATATATGGTCTTGGTCTGCTTGTTTAGAAACGTACTTTACACAATTTTTTCAATTTCTAAAATTTTTTATCACACACTTATTGTAAGCCCATCTGGTGACACGATGTATATAATTAAATTTTGTGTCTTTATTTCTATTAAATAGTTTAAATTATTTTTGTTTTATGTATTTGCTTCCGCACAATTTTTTATTAATTTGTAATTTTTTATTGTTCATTTAGTTTTTATTAATTTTGTCTAACCTTGTTTACATTGTTTATTTTTGTTGAATTTCGAATTAAACGGAATACCAATAGTAATTGGTTAATTTATTTATTATTACTATTTTTATGTTTTGTTTATTTGCTATTGGATATACAATAATCTTTGTTTATTTATTTTTTGTTTCACCTATTCTGTTATTTCGTTTATTTTTGATAAATTTGTATATATACGTTTTTAGTTTATTTGATTTTATTTAGTTTATTTTATTTATAAATAATTGTTTTTCTTTGTTTATGTTTATAAATCAATTTGTTGAGGTTGTATTAAAGTTAAGTTTATGGAATATTAAAGATCAAAGACTCTCCCCGCTTACAATGAATTATATTTAAAGGATATTTCTAGTTATAATATTATGCAAATAATTAAGGAGCTGGGTAAAACATCCACTTGAAACTTGTTCAATATAATCTAGCAGCAGAATTCTTTTAATATCCACTTGGAGATCTAACCATAAGGGAGTTTTATTTTAGTTGGAGACTACTTGATTGACATTTGGTATTCTCTCAGGAGCGTGATGTTTCTCTCGGAGCAATATTTAAATAATGGACAATAACACATTTCGTGTATATGAAAATAGATATATTAATAACATCATAATATAAACGGATTAAACAATTTCAACTCAATAAAAAATAAAATAAAAATTAATTAATAATAATTCTCCATAACAACACTGAGATATATTTTAAAAAGTGCGAGATCAGTCTGCTGATCTCTACCATATAAATAAAATGTAACAACCCTAAAAACAATTATTGTTTAAAGTTTTTTGTTTTTGTTTTTCTTTAACGCTTATTAGGTCACCAAATAGATACTTTAAAATTGCAAAATTGATGAGTACATTTTTTGAGGATTTGCTACAGGGTTTTCTTCAAAGCCTAAAAATCGTAAAGTCGCGTCGATAAAGGATGGTTTATTATTTCTTGGCTGCTAATGGCTATAATTTCATTTTTTTAAGTTTTGAAAAATATTTGGAACAAGTTTTGCCCATTTTTTTGTTTTTACTAGTTATAAAAAAAGCCAAAAACCGCCGTTTTCAAGGTTGATGTTTTTCAATATTTTATATCTATTTTTTATTATAGTTATATAAAAAAATGTAATACAAAAAGTAGTCACTACAAAAGATATTAAAGTCAACTATTCTAGTTAATGCCCAATTTTGTTTAAATTGCATAATTGATCAATTCATTATTTAGCATTTTAGTTCATTCTCTTTAATTTTCATTGAAGTTATTTAATCAATAATAAATGAAAACGATAAGAAACTTTTTGTTTAATGATCAATTATGTAATTAATAAAAAACAACTCAACTATGATATTTTGAAAACAAGGTCAAATATTCCGCTTTCTATATTGAGTATCGCAAAATAAATTTTGATAAAATAATATATAATAATGTATAATAATAAATAATATTTTTATAGAAAAGCAGATAGAAAATATTAAAAATATCACCCGTTTTAAAAACGTTGCTTTTGGGTTTTTGGTAATTTTCTTTGAGAAGTTATGACAAAAAATTTCAGGCAAAAGTGATTTCAAATTTTTTTTCAAACTTGGAAATTTTGTTCACTCAATTTTGTACACTATATTGTGCAAGGCAGTATAATAAAAACTCATACCAGATTTCAAGTAAATAAAAATTGCTTTTAGTGAAAGATATCATTGAACTGTAAGTGCGCATTTACATATTTAATTTGTATTATTTGTTATTAATGCCCATCATTGACAATTTATTCAAATTAGTAGATAACAAAAGATTCATTATAAAAGAAAATTGGTTAGCAAAAAAACTCAATTTGCTTCATTTTTATTTCGATTATTGTTTTTGTTTACTTTTATATCTCTTTGGTTAGTTTGTAAAAAAAATAACAAGTTGATAATCTGTTAACAAATGTTAATTAATATTAATTTAATATATTTATTAGTTACAATTTATACTAAAAATCGTCCTACAAATTATTTACTTTATTTTTTAATTTTACTTTTTAAAACTCTTCTTCATGACAAGGATGATCAATTAAAAATTGAAAATTTACATTGATTTTTTATTGGACGTTTTGGTTAGTCATTCCATCCATCACCAGCAATACGGGTCAAAACATATAAAATTATATAGAGATGTACATATCCAACAAATGAGAATAAAATTTATATATATACAAATATGACTGGAATAAATTTTAAAAATTTAAATGAATAGTCGATTAAAGAAAAAAGAGAAGAAAAATAAGATAAAATAAATAACTCACCAATTATTATATTATTGTTTGAAAAATGGAATTATTTTCATAAATTATTATTAAAACGTAGTAATGTTAATTATTTTTTGTTGTTGTTAATAAAGTAAAAAATAAATAAATAGATTAAGATATATATACGTTATGATTTTTACCAATATTATAAGCATATCAATTTTGAATGTATATCTCCACGAATCATATGAAAGTAAAACAAATGGCAGTTTCTTATTTTAGCGTATTTTGCTTATTTTTAGGATTCATGCATTTTTTAGTTTTTATGCTCATTTGGTGCATATTTTATAAATCTTTATCTGTTTTTCTTAATTCTTATGCATATTTGATGCTTATTTTAACTATTTTTGCTCATTTTGTCATTTTAAGCATATTCGATGCTTATGATATAAGCAATTTCCGATTTTATAAATGCTTCCTTAGTAGAATCGTTGTAGATTATCCACCAGTTTAAAAAAATATTTTTGATATTATTATTATATTTGATAAAAAATTATGATGTTATAAATAGAAAGACATCAGATGAAATGATTAATATTGATAAATCATTAATACCAAATTTTAAATACGCACCACTAACATCTGTAGACTTTGAAAAAAGTTTTTATGATATAAAAACTTGCTGACTAACAGAAGAAGGTCTTTTTTAGTTGAAAATTTAGAAGAACATCTTTTGTTGTGTTTATTATTATATTAATAGTTATTATATTTAGTTTGTATTTATGAAAAATAAAAATATTTATGCTTATTTTAATGCTTATTTTGCTGTATTTTTAATGCTTATTTATGGGCTTATTTTGCAGTTTTTTACGCATAAGTCGTAGCTCTAGTCACAAACAAAATTAATTAACATTGCTACGTTTTAATAATAATTTATGGAAATAATTTCCTATTTCAAACAAAAATATATTTTTGATTTTTAATTAAACGCCCTTGTCCTGAATAGCCGTTAGAAAAAGGAAAATAAAAAACAAACTAAATAATATATTATGTTCAAAAATTCTATAAGTAAATGTTAATTTTTAACATTATGTTTCTTCAAATGTAGAAAAAATGTAAAAATATGGGAAATGTAAAGAATGTTTTTAAATACTGAGAAATATACAAAACAATAAAAAATGTTTAAACTGTGTAAATATAAAAAAACAATAAAATGAGAAATAAGACAGATGCTAAATATAAGAAATGTTAATCAAATGTTAATATATACCAAAAATTACTAAAATAATACTTACAAACGTGTAACCTTTTAAAATCTTTTAGACGTTGATACCTGTTTGTAAAATATTGTGAAACGCAAAATCTAATATATTGTCAAATTAGAAAAGCATTGTAAAATACCGAGGTGACAAGAAGTATTTATGTTTTTCCTATGATGTTAAATTTTGTAACTGCTGAAATGGCAAAAAATCAACGTGATCGATATCAGTCAAATAAAAAAAACTTTGAAACAGGTTGTACGAAAGGCCAGTGCGCCGGTTATAAAGCTATTTTAAAGTACTTTCACAATGATAGTTGTGATGTTTTTCTAACTTCAACATCTCAAAAGCGCGACATTTATTGGTTTTTTATTCTATTCTGTTGCACACATAAAGTGTCCATTTTATTCATTTTTCATTTTTCTTTATATATGTTTGTAATATTTTGATAATTAAATATTTAAAAGTTATGTTAATTAAATTTTAGTTTTAATTATAAAAAAAATAAATTTGTAGCAATTCGACCACTCAATTAGTTTGTATGAATATGTGTTACAATTTATTGCAGTCTCGGTTAAATTTGAAACCTTTATCTAATAAAAATTGTTTCATATAAAACATTTCCAAATAACATTTATTTTTTATTTGGTCTTACTATGAAGACCCTAATTAATCCACAATCTAAATTGACACTTCGATATTTTAACTAACTGCTGGAAATCATTTTTTAAGTATTAATTAAATGTAGAAATTATTATGGAATGTAAAATGTCGATAAAGGTTGCAACAATTTTACAAAATCAGAAATGTTTATCAAATATATAATATCAAATATAATTATAAAGATGGCGCTTGTTGAAAAATGTAAATGATGTACCACTAAAGTGGCCCTAAATGTGTTATTTGTGGAACCATGAAGCACCCCGGATGTGTGAAATATATGAATAACGTTAAACAAATTAATAAAGAAACAATTATTTGTGGTACAGTGTCCGAGGACGAAAAGCATAACATCAACGAGAGTGACATTGACGACGAACTAGATTGCTTAATGTAAGTACAAGACAAATGTGGTTACAAGGTTCTAAAAAAACATGGTACCATGTTGGAAAATTCAATTGCGACTATACAGAAAAAAATCTAATGGATATATTAACATAAAAAATTCCTAATGTGCTAGTTTCAATAAAAACAATTGAACGTTTTGACAGAATCTTCATGGAAAATATAAATGTTTTAAAGTAGGCGTTTCCGATAATTATACTAATCTAATAACAAATCCAAATATATGGCCAGAGGGAATACTGGTTAGTGACTATATTTTTTTCTAAAAACGACCCATCCGTCGAAACACTGAACAGAAAAACAATTAAATGACAATTCTTACTAGAAAATACAAAAACTACTGCCGAAAGAACTTTAGATGGAAAAATGACTAAAATTATGCGTATCAACGCCAAATGTATCAGGACGAAAAACATGAATATTGACGTAGCGATATTGAAATATGTACCGGTTTTCCTTAGCATATGCAAACACTGATTAAGTGATAATGAAATAAACAATTCTGTAATTGAAGGTTATATATTGTGTAATAGTTTTTGTAGAAGTGGAAACAGAGGCGGTGAAGTTGCATTATATATTCGTAGTAGTTTTGCGGCAAAACTCTTGCAACTGCATAATATAAACTATTGAAAAACAGTTTGAATACACATGTTGTTCATTTCCATTAAGAGGTAAGTCGAGCATTGTTATTACTGTTTATAGGTCTCCAGTGGGTGATTATCAATTATTTTTCAATAACCTTAACCTAGTATTACATCAGCTAACTGCAAAGTATTGTTATATATTAATCGGTGGGGATTTTAATATTAACTTATTAGAAGAAAACAATATCAGAATTCAATTTCTAGACTTAGTACACAGTTATAATTTAAAGCAGACAATTTCAAAATCTATTATGCAAAGTTAACACATGTTGAGTTTACTGATCACGATGCTATTCTATTAATTCTACTTCAAATAAAACAAGTCGCATCATCTAAATTGAGATAAGTAAGAGACATGGCAGAATACAATCAGCAAGCCTTTTCAGATAGTTTGTTTAATGAACAATGGGGTTCAGTTTTTAATTATGTAAATGTTAACGAGAAATATAATAACTTTTTGAATATATTTTTATTTCATATTAATAATTCTTTCCTACTTTGTGAAAAGCAAAAACGCTACCAATAAAAATAATAAATAAAAATGAAATGCACTGGGTATATAAGACGACTTAAAATGACGACTTAAAAAATAGTTGTCTGGACTTAAAAAAGAAATATGTCAGAAAATCTGAGTTAAATTAAAATCGAATGAAATGATAATAAATAAATCAAAGTACAAATATCACAAAAAAACGTGTGAGATGTCATTAATAAAAATACAAAGTGAGAGCAAGCAAAAACAAATTTCTGTAGTAAAAGATGGTATATTTACTGATAACTCGCAAGTTGTTGCAAATTTATTCATTACACACTTTGCAATAAATAGAGTACCTATATACAATCATACGCAGCCGAATATCGCTTTATCAAAAACCAAGGCCCTCTCAACAGCATATATCTGTACGATGTTGATGGAGTCAAGGTAATGAATATTATCAAAGAAGTATTGATATAAAGTCAGCGTTACCAGATCTTGTGTTATTTTAAATCGTATTGCAAAATTAATAACAAAACCATTAGCTAACATTATAAATCATTCATTCTTAACTGGTGAATATCCCAGTGCCTTAAATCTAGCAAAACTAGTGCCAATTCATAAAAAGAGATACAAAACCAACCTGAACAACTATTGAAAGACATCAGTTTTGTCTATCTTTGCAAAAATCAAATTTAACCGAATATATGCATTTCGGGAGAACACACGTTATTATCATCCACGCAACACAGTTTTAGACAATGCAACAGCACTGTAACAGCATTATATGACGCAATTGTTTATATTTATAAAACATTAGAAAACAAGAAAATTTCCCTTGGAATTTTCTTTAATCTTACAAAAACGTTTGTTCTAGTAGATCACGGTTTACTGTTGGAAAAACTAGAAATATACGAAAAATTTAGAAAATAGATTGTAGAAATAGCAACCGAATTTGATAAATTTATATCAAATTGCATTATATTGGATGATGAGGTGGGTGTTCCGCAGGGTGGTATCTTATCATCACTTCTAATTTTATTTTTTATAGATGATGCCAAATACAAACTTATACAATATGCAGATGATAGTAATATTTTACTAAAAAATAAAGCCATATGTGTTAGTGCCATCTCTGCACAACATCAGTTAATTGTATTGAAAACTGGTGTCTTTGAAATAAATTAGTTCTAAATGCAAGTAAAACAGTAATTATACAGTTTTCAAATGAAAACTCAAATATAAACACATGTAGTGTTTATGTCAACGAAGGTCATAAAACAGTAAGGGTAGAAAAGATTACTAAGTTTTTAGGATTGATTATTGATAATCATCTCACATGGAAAGAACATGTAAACATATTATATAAAAAACTTAATACTGCTAATTTTGTGTTAAAAAAATTAAAAAATATTGTAAACAAACACGTTTTGCTGACATATTACAATGCATGCGTTTGTTCATGTTTGAAGTACGGAGTGATCTTCTGGGCAAGCTCGGTGTATGCGAATAGATTGCTTGGTCAACAGAAAAAAATTGTAAAATTAGTTTCAAAGGCAGATTGGAATGATAATACAAAACCTCTCTTCATTCAATATAATATAATGACGCTTTACTCCTTCTTTTTCTACAATTTGTCCCTATTTGTATTTGATAATGATGGAAAAAATAATGACATAAACCAGGGTATGCAGACACGCCAAAGAAATGCGCTTAGCGTACTACATTATAAAACAACTTTATACGAAAGAAATCCACACTATCTTGGTATCAAAGTATTTAAAAAGCCTCCAAAACAGATTAAAAACGACCTTTAAAACAAACTTGAAATTATTTTTCACAAAAAATCAATTTTACTTCATAAAGGAATATATGGATCTGCACAGTTTTGGTTACAGTCCAATATTTTCAAATTTTTATGAGACAAAAAATGTATAACTTTTTAATACTTGTTCAAAACAAATATTTTTAGTGTTGTTTAATAGCAAAATATCTAAATTTAATATCTTTTACGTGATATCATGGGACCAAGGAGATTGCATTTGAAAAAAATAAATTACAACCTAAGTACTAATTATGTCATTTATAAAAAAGCGAATATCACTCAATTTTAAATAATGTGGCAACGTTATATTTTTCCCAATAATCCCAATATACAAAAATGTATTTACATTTTTTTTATTTATTTGTAAAATCTACTAACAAATCTAAAACTGCAAAAATATACTAGGTGTCCCATTTAAAAACAGCGAAATTGATATTATTTCCGGTTAAACCACAAACGATAATTTAGAAAATTTTAACGACAAATTAGTATCTGTTGATGTATTTTAACGCATAATAATTTTATTAAAAAGTATTCATAAATAAAAAAAGATATAGGCGCGTACCTGTTCAGTTCTCGCCCGGTATTATGAACTAACATGCCACAACCATTTGTACAATTCTTGTATTTACAAATTTGTTTGGATAAAATACATTTTCTATGCAAAAAGTTACCTTTTTGAGTAAAAAGCTATTTATTAATTTAAAATTATTAATTTAATTTTAATAGTTTTTTATTCTAAAAATGAGTTTATTCATTTAAATAAAGTAATAAATAGTTTTTTCACTTTAAAAAATATATTTGATTTTCATTCTTTACTATCAAAATGCAATATTTATTTTATATAAAAAATCTTTTTTTAATATTTATTTGTTTTTGAATAATAAACTTCAAATTTATTTCAATTGCTAAGAATAAGCAAATATGCACAAAAACTAAAGTATTTATTAGACTTAAGGTGCCGAGAAGCGGTGCATGATCTACGGGGAAACTTGTTTTGGTGCATAATGAGATTTAAATATTCCTAAATACGTAAAATGTCATAGGACACGCAATTCATACCGATGGCATTACTTTACGGTAGTAAGAACACAATAAATTAAAATTAATTAAATGATTGCGACTTAATTTTTAATTAATTTCATTTTTGTTTACTGAGAATTGTTTAGAAAAAATAATCTATCCGGCTATCGGTTTAGACTTTTTATCATCTGCATAACAAATGACTAAACAGCAAGATAATTATGGGTTTGTAAACGCCAATTGCACGGAAAAATCAACTAAAAAATATTATTTTGATAACAGTAGTAGTTATTTATAAGTAGCAAAAGCAATTGTTAAATACACAAACGTATTTGAACCCCGAGATTCAAAAACCTTTTTATAATCTAGAGATATAAATAAAGTAGTACATATTGTATTAGCAAAATTAAAAACGCATATAAATTGTAATCTTATTAATTAATTAAAAAAAAAAACATTTAAAAGCTTTAAAAAATCTAAAGCTACCGTGAAACGCCAAAATTGCAAAAATGCTTAAAATATAATTTCAGTAATGTATTCCTGCCATTTAAAACTCATCAGCAAGGAAAAAAGGGTGAAACTGCATTATACACTTGAAATAGCTATGTTGTTGGCGCATCAAACTCAATTAACAAATATATTAGTGAAACACCTTCCCCTATGTTACTGAAATCTTCGTAATTTAACTTTTACTTCAGCACCCCATTACCAAGCAAGCTGATTTCCATATTAATACTCCCTTTATCCGGTTTCCTACACTTCTGGCTTTTTAATGTATAAAATAGATTTTTTACAGCTCCGCATTGTTGGAATCTATAAAAAGATTATGTGAATATCTGTATCGTATATAATAAAACAGCTGGCTAAAAAAATTATTTTTGATTAATTAATAAACAGTTACATAAACATAACAAAAAGTTCTTCAAAATTAAAGCTAGTTATTATGTTTGTAGATAAAAATACAATTATTCACAAAAATCACTTGTAAAATGCCCTAATCTATCTAAGAGCAGAATAAAAAACTAGAAATAATTGTAGTATCATATAGTTATAAAACGAGTGTATTGATTACGAAATTTTGAATTTGTTTCATTTTGAGAGATAAATTTGGGATAATTACTTATAATAGCACAAGTGCATTCAATATATTCTATTATACTGTGTTGTGTCACGAATCGTATTATTTCGGAATAAAAACGTTGAGTGTATCAATGCAATATAATCAGATGATATTGAAATGCTTGATATTCAAGAGATTATATACTGAATAAAAGTGACTTTTCAATTAAATGACATTTGATAATATTATGTTCTGTTAATATTTTATTATTTAGTATTGATATTGAAAATACAATTGTTGTAATTGTTTATAACGTTGCTGACTGATAACGTCGAACCAACGGACCTGGCTGTGTTTTATTTCTCATTTTCTCAAGTATTTTAGAGTGTGGATCACAGTTAATTTTCAAGTATGACTTTAGAAATTGGGTCGACGAATAGCCTGTTATCTTGATTATTTCTTGTAAATTTGCTCCAGAATTTGCCTAATTACTTACTGCGGAAGAGCGATTGGACTAGTTTGTAATTTTTACCTTTTTTGTATCCAAATTCTCCTCCTTGTGCAGTTTGGAGAATATTGGGTTATATTCGTAACGTACAGTGACTTTACCATAATTATCTATTTCTCTTTTGAAAAATTAACCAACCACGAATGCTTTATTACCTCGCCAGGCTAGTTCCACAGCTGCTATTAGATAGATTTTTTTCTATAAACCATCAGGCGTGTCGTCGTCAAAACTTTGTATAGTATTGACAATTTCTTCGCGTGAGAGTGCTGCAGAATTTAATTTCCGTTCTTCTGGTATTGCTTGCAACTTTCTTTTAGTGCATTTCTGGCATTTTCAAAAACAATATCTAAAACGGGTCAATTTTTCGATTAAACTCTTTGTAGAATTTGTTTTGCAAAATTTTTGCCAAAACATTCCACATACTCTTGATCACTCCTCCCTTATAGTCTGCACCATTTTCCCGCTTTATATTGAAAGCCCAATCTTTCAGTATAATTGCTAATTGC
>JARJEC010092504.1:0-20855 GCA_030264575.1 Tachinus sp. AB-2021 | reverse complement strand
ACTTTAGGTGTATTAGAGAGGAAGATTTTGAAAAACATACTAGGACCAGTTAAAGACGAGAACAACGAACCGAGAAGGAGAATAAATAAAGAAATCTACGAGTATCTAGGTGAAAATGTAGTAAGCAGCATAAAGGCAGCAAGAATTAGATGGCTGGGACTTATATGGAGGTCAAACAAGGAAGAATGTATAAGATTAATCACAGAATGGGAAATCAACAAAAACAGAAGTAGAGGAATACCGAGAATTAGGTGGAAAAACGATGTTATAAAAGATCTGAAGCAACTAGGCGTCAAAAACTGAAAAGAAGCAAGAAGCAACAAAAGATAGGACGAAATGGAAAAAAAACTTGCAGAGAAATTGTCGCAGAGATCCGGGACTAATTCACCCATAAAATGAATCTTCAGAGCTCCAGAAGGAGCAGCTAAACTCCATTAGAAGTATAATGCTTGATGAATGAAATACATATATATATATATATATAAATAATACACAAGCATGGCCCTTCTATATGAGGGATATTAGACTTGTCCGCTGAACTGTGACCAACGGGTGGTGCGCATGTGCATGTTAAGTAATATCTGTGTTTAAACAAATAATAATAAATTGTTTTTACTTCTTACTAAATTACAAAAAACATAGATAAAAATAAATTTAAACGAATATAGCTATGTAAGAAAATCACAAGGCGATATTCCCTAAGGAATTTTGCTGCTTTTAGACTTATACCTTGGTAAAATAAAGTAGTAAAATTAAGGCGTTTTTGTCTATTTTTCACAAACATGTCGGCAATAAATAATAAATTCCAAGATATCACAAATCAAAAATACTGTCTCATTGGCCAAATTGTTTTCTGTTTCTTTTTAGAAAAATCCCATATTTATTTTTAAAAGATTCAATGGTATGTCTTTAAAAGTTCAATCTAAATTATTATATAGTTGCGTAATTTTTAAATTAAAAGATTATCTAAACAAACCAGTATTATGTGCAGGTGGTGTTAAGGTTCTTTTGAATCTTATTTTGAATCTTGTATTAAGATTATGTACATGTGTTTTGAATTATCGTGTTAAATTTGCAATTTATTCAAAATTAGAGAAACAACCTAACTAACAAAATTGATGTATTATAACGGTATGCAGGTTTCTGTGTTTTTATTATTATATAGTACAAACATATAATATGCTGACGCCATGTTTAGCTCAATTCTGTAAAAGTATGACTAATATGATCAAACTTTCTCAGACCTAAGATCAATCTAACACATGAGTTTTGCACCGTTTGAATTTTATGTGTTGTAATTTGTTCTAGAAAAGGACCATATAGAGAATCACAATAGTTGAAAAGAGATAGTACAAGCGCTTTACATATTTTTTTCTTGGACTTTTTATTAATATATTTACGTATAGCATATACGTATTTTAGCATGATTTTTGAAGACATTTATTAACATGTTTTTGAAATTTAAGGTTCACACTATCATTGATCGTAATTTTTACACTTGATTCTAAAAATGATAGTTTTAAATTTTTGGGACCAAATAACAACATTTTGCTTTTAGAAGGGTTAAATTTTAGATTATGATCAATTGATAATTTGAATAGTGATTTTAAATCACTATTTAATTTGGAACAAGATAGTTCACGCTCTTCAAGTATAAATAAGATATATATTTGGAAGTCATCAGCATATGAATGCTTATTTGAATGATTCAAGGCTTCTTTTAATTTTATTGTATATATAATATATAAAAGAGGTCCTAGTACTGAACCCTGAGGTACCCCATTTACCAAAATAGCCGCTTCTGAAAAGATATCATTTACTTTAACTGTTTGTCTGCGATTTTTTCAGTAGTTTAAAGAAAATTATATTACAATAATAGGATCTAATTTAATATATTGAAGTATTGCTAACAACAAATCATGGTTGATTGTATCAAATGCTTTTGTATAATCCAAATGAATCAATATAGTTACCATTTTTTGATCTATTGCTCTTACTATATCATCAACTACAATTGTAAAGGCACTTTTGCAGCTATATCCACATCGAAAACCAGATTGTATTTTAGGTAGAATATTGTTTTGATCCAGATCAAATTGCATTGCCACAAACTTTTCCACTACCTTTGATAACACCGGCAACAAACTGATTGGACGCAAATCATTATATGATAAAGGATTATTAATTTTTGGAATTGGTATTAAGATAGCATCTTTCCAGGCATCTGGAAATACTCCCTCCAGTAAACATATGTTTACTATATGAGTAATATATTTTACTATATAAGGACAAGCTAATTTTATAGATGTTGTACTTATTCCATCACTTCCTTCAGATCGACTTTTTATTGAGTTAATTATTTTGATTACATCATCGCACCCATCTAATTTAAATGAAAATTTGTTTGTAAAAATGTTATTATTTTTATGGAAAGATAAAAGTCCATTGGAAAACGTTGATGCAGGAATAGAATTAATAAAATAATAGTTTATTTCATTGGGATGCTGAAGCTCTTTAGGAATTACATTAACTTTGTTTTTTATCACATTAAGAGCACGCAATTTTTTGAACAAATTTAAATTGGAATTTTGTATAAACTAACTAATAAAAGCCTTTTTTTCTTTTCTTATTGTTGACGTTGTTAAATTGCGTAGTTCTTTATAATAAGCCCAATGTGTTTGTAATTGTGTTAATCTGAATTTATTGTATGCTTTATCTCGCTATGATTGCATTATTTTTATGACATCAGTAATAAATTTTTATGACATCGGTAATTTTCTGCGCTTTAGTAGTGGTATATGGGGATTTATTAAATTTATAAATTGTGCGTTGAAGTGACTGATTTTATCGTTAACAACATTCTTATAAAATGTCTCATCCAATAGTAAATTTTGCAAATCTGTTATAATGTTGCCACGATTAAAATTTTTAAAACAACGATATGTGCGAAATGGAATTATATTTTCCTTAAAAAAATTAAGGAAACAAACAACCATTTCATGATCCGATTCATCTTCTTCAATGACAGTGCCACTAGACAAATAAAACAATGACCAATAGGATTGATTTATAGTAACAATTTTTTACGTCAAATGATTTGACATGACAAAAATCATTAATTTGTCACTTTTATTTTGATTAATATATCCGTATTTCATCAACTAATCAGAATCTATATACTTTTGGATAGTAAATGTGTAAAACTACAGGATTATAAGCATTATTTCGTAAATAATGAATACATTAAATATTAAATCATATGATCACCTGTAATACACACGAGGTTGATTTTGCACTAGGGTATTTTTTATATGTAGCTCGCATAAGAAAATTATTATCGAATTAATGAAAAATCGGTCCACTTTGTGTCGCGATTTTTCCATGCCCTTAATACTCGAGTAATTTTCATGTGAAATAGGTTTTTGCCAACAAAAAAAAATTACCCAGTAAACAATCGATCTCATGTGTATATTAATACACATACCTGATAAATAAAGTTAATAACTTTTTTATAGGGTAAAAATTTAATTTTTATCAAATAATACGAGAATTGATGACAATCGATAAATGTCATGATGTGTCTGGTGTCCTAATATTTCACATTTAAAAAAATCATACCGTCAAATTTCCAAGATGAACCATGTTTTTGTCAACAAATTTAAGCATACATGATAAAAAAAGCTTCTATGTAAACTACTAAGTGAAAAAACTGGTTATCAATAGGTGGTATAAAATCGATAAAACTGCACCTCGTTATGCAGAAATTGACAGCTGGTGCTGGTGTCATTTAAATTTAATCTGACAATTAACCGGTACCTCTACACAAAATAAGCATAAAAATTAGAGAATTGTGGCCATTATTATTGCAAATATTTATTTATTTCAGATTTTTCGTGGTTTAATTTTTATTATGCAGTAACAAATCAATTATATATTTCATCATATTTTAATCTTCGGTGTGTATTACAGACGTGATTTTATACTCGAGTAATTATTTATGTAACTCACCTATTTCTCATAAGAAAATTAATCTCGAATTAAGGGACATAAGAAACATTGCGACACAAAGTTGATGATTCTCGAATAATTTTCATGTAAACATGTTTCTGCAAAAAAATGGTAAAAATTATATTTAAAAATACTATTTATTACACTTAAGTTATGTTATATTTAAGACAGAAAAACATTTTATAGTTAAAAAACTTAAATAGTTTCCTACTAATGAAAATAGTAATACATCGTTATAATATATAAAGAATAAAATAGCATTTTTTGTAGTAGAGTACGAGAAAGTAGGATTTGAGCATAAAAGAATATTGCAGGTAAGCGTAGCGTGTACTGCAATTTCTCATACTCAGCCTGCAATATTTTCTTTTCCACCTTATATAGTAAATTTTGCAAAAATTAAGCAACGTTCAGCGCGGTTAAAACCTGGATAGGTGCCGCCTACACGTAGCATTTTACCTATTGGTAGTTATCTAGTACCATTAAGAAACAATAAATGACGTTCTAGTTATTGAAGGCAAATTTCTAAAGTAACATTCCATAATTTGACACACACACATACATATAATTAACACGGCTGAAGAAAGACAATGCAAATATTTGTATATTATTATGTATGGTAAAATTTATGTGTTTAAACAGTTTTTTAATTTAAAAAGTACCAATCCAAAATGGCAAAAATAATCTTTCCAATTAAAAAATAGGCTAAAATTTAAAAGTAATGTTTAGAACGTATAAAATATTTGCAAAATAGGTTTCGTATGCAACTGTATACACAGGTATGTATTGCATACTTTGCATACGTCAACTTACCGTTTAGAAAAGTGTTTGACTTTCATCAACAAAAACAAACACCTGTTCTCAATTTTTGATATTTTATTTTTGGTTTATTGTTAATTAATAATTATAATTATTAATCTTTATTGTGATAATACAAACATATAACAATACATTTTTACAGCATTACATATTTCATTTAATGTCAGTAATATAAACAAAAATCAGTTGATAATTAAACATTTATTAAATAAACAGTTTACGATAACACGTGCTGTTTGTGCTGTTATTTTATGTTACTTTTCATAAATTTGGCCTCCAACCAATATAAATAGTATCAGAACATATAATATTTAGTACAGCTGTAATATAACTAAATAAAACAAACAATACTTGTTTTCTACACTTTATTGATAATAATTTCATTAACAGACAATCCCGAATCGACAATTTACATTTATTTGACATCAAAATTAACATAAACATTGTAAAGTTATTTATTTCTCTGTTGGTTTGATTACAAGACAAATATTTTTCATTTAAAAGTAATAAAAAGTAGGTTAAAAGTCAGCTTAACCAATTGCAACTAAAAAAATAACTAATTTTAAACGTTAATTTTAATATATAAATATAATAATGTTTAATGTGATAAAATTTCAATTAATTTTTGATTTGCAATTGTACTGCATTAAATAGCTTTAGTTTTTAGAAAAATATAAAATTAAATTAGCCATGTTGCTTCCATTGGCAACATTGAAATGTAACCAAGGCTGTTTGAGTAGAGACAGTAAAGAAATACTATGGGGGGAATCCCTTGAATGCATTCAAGGAATATTTTCAACTTGTTTCTATACAATATTAACGGAACAATTTATTGGATGTGAAATCATTTTTTACGTCGTTCGTGTGGACAGTTTGCATTTGTCATATGGGTAAGTGCACGTGTGGCTGTTGTAGAATATAGACGTAGGATATAACCTTAAAATTTTTACTGGTAAGTGGAATTGTTTAGAAACATGTTTTCAATCACCCCTTAGTTAACACTCCCTTGTAAGGATGAGTGAATTAAATTGCATTTATTGATAATCTTTATTGTTATTAAAATTAAGTTCTAACTAATTAGCTAGGGTTGGCAACCCTCAATTGGTTCATTGGAACTAGAATGCTTATCTTTTTATAATTTGATTAATATTAATAACAAACAAGTTGTCTTTTATCGATATAATTTTTTTGTTTAGGCCCTAGTAATGAACTAACTCGATGTGTAGTTTATTGGATTATATAAATATTTTGAAATTTTTCTTATCATTAAATTTATTATTTGTAAGTAATCAACGTTTATTTTAGATTAGAACTTTTTAATTATTTATTAATGAAGTGAATGCACATTTATGATTAAATGTGAGGTAATTCCCCATGTTGAAATTGTTTGTTAAAGTTAAATGGCATAATTTGAGGTTATGTTATGCATTTAGTTGGATGTTATGCATTTAATTTACATTAATATTATTATTATAATCAAACTTGTTTCTTAAGATATTTTAAAATTATAATAATAACACAATAAATATATTAATAAGGTCACTGTGACCAATTAATATATTTATTGTGGTGTTATTATTATAATGACACATCTAAGTTTTTAATCACGATTAAAAATTCGCTGAATAACGAACACAATTTAATCTAATGCTTTGATTTGTTTAGTGTGGAATACATCGTGTTGCAACGTATCTTATAAAAATATTTGAATAGATACAACATTTTTTTATAAATATCGTCAGTTCAATCGGTAAAGAATGTAAGTAGGACAATTTTAGTGCCTACAAACAATATATCTAAAATAAAATAAAACATTGTTTACATGCTTTGTCTTATACTTGAACTCTTACCTTTAAATCGTAAGCTTTGTCGGTTGTTAGCGTTACTTTCTTTCCGTTTGACTCTTTGCTTTAAAATTTTCACAAATTTTTTTAGCGAGAATAGAAATTCTGGTACATTGATATTTTCCATAAGTGGAACATCAGTGGTACTACTAATTTTGTCCCTTTATTAAGATGAATTTTAAAATGAAAATTTAACTCGTAAATTATTACAATAAGATTTTTTTTGTTTATCGAATTTTTTTTCTGAACAATTAAATCATTTTTGAACGTTTATAGCGAGCTAGTAAGTTTGAAACAATGAAACGGTATTCAAGTGAAACACTTTTATGGTGGGGACACTGGCACTGAGCGAATACGCATTGGGGATGTGTGTGGAACTTCCACTTTAAATATTTTCGAATGAGTGGCTGTGTAAGAAAGCGATATAAATATAATTTTATATTCAGTGAAACTTCTTTAATTCGAAGTATTCCATAAATCGAATATTTTTTGCAAACAATCAGTTTAAGAGTCCATTTCAGTATGACAAGTAATTATAAATAAATTTTTGCAATTTTTCTTTTATGTTCATCTCCAAAAATAAAACTTTAATCAGAACAATAATTTTACTAAGTGATGAAAAATACGTGCATAAACAAGTAGCATTGTCAATTAAAATGTTTAATCAATTAAAGAATAAATTAGAAAAAAAACTCTCAAATGCTGCTCCTCAGAAACTACTTATTTAATTTGAATTTTGTAAACGGCAAATTCATTTTCAGATATGATATTATATAGCTATCATTTTTGAAACGATTGAAGTTTTTGTCATTTAGTAATTAATCCTAGAACCACAATGTGAAATTTATGTTCAATAAATACAACTTATGTGACACCATTACCAAAAATCATATCTTTGTTATAGATGAATTTTTAATAAATTTAATAATTACAAAACATACTTGTATTTATTAGTAATAACTAATAAAGGTCAAATAAATTTTTTGATAATTAAATATTATAATGAATAACAAAATAAATAGATATTTCTTTTTAGAAATAAATAATAGCAGGGATTGACATTATTACACATCTAATTTATTTGCACACATGCGGACTAAAAAAAAGTAAATATACAATATACATTAACACAACGTGACGGTCCTTTAAGACCGGCACACGTTTTTTTGGCATATAAACAAAAATATCACAAATCGGCACTTTGTCAGGAACTTCTTACGATGAATGTGAAAGGTACTGACAAGTTAAGAAAGAAACTAAAATCAGTGCATTTGCAAATAACAATTTAATATTTTGCGGCTCGCGTGTGATGCCACTGTTTTTGGGGTTAATAATTGCAACCAAAAATTTAACCACACTTTATATGAGTCATTCTTCACAAATTAGGCGAATACTTTTGTTTATTACAAAATTTCTCTCGAGAGATAATTGCAAAAGAAAAATAGTTCAAGCTTATGCAACTTGTCATACTAAAACGCACCCTTAACCCTCCTGTGGTCACGCGGATGACAGGTGTTATCCGATAGTTTTAAAATTGTAAACACACAGCTTTGTTTTAAAGTTATTTACAAGGTTGCGTATTTCAATACCTTCTTAAAATATAATTACCAACATAAAATGTATATATTCAATGTTGATAATGTGCGTACTTTTTAAAATAATTCAATTTTTGCTCTGGATGACATATCATCCGTGTGGCCGCTAAAAAAAATATTTTTGATAGAAATTCAAGTTTGAAAATATGTAAAAAACTTTTTTTTATTGTTGAAATAATTAATAAATAATAATGAATAAATTAAAAATAACATTACAGGTGTCTTCTAAAATAGTGTATTTTGAAGTAATAACTTTAAAATAAGAAAAATATAAATGTTTGTTGGCAATAAATTAAAAACAATTTGTATGACGATTGTCATCCACCCAACCGCCTGTGTTACAATAGGCAGCACGACTTCTCGAGGGTTAATCAAATTTTTATCTCTTTAAGTCGAATTTCTATATCTCGAATGTTTCTTTTACTAACTAATATATTTTACGTGTAGTGAAATCTCGAATATTTCGAAGAAATTCAATTTCGGTGATTCAGTGATGTGAGGATTACCAATTTGCGGCAATTATAAAAACAAACTTTTGTTGGTTGGTGCTGACTGAAATTGTAGATCTTTTGTTGGGTTCGGCAGTGAAATTGCAGTTTCTTGGCTCGTGTAATGCAGTTTAAAAAAATTACTGAATTCAACTTTGAATTCTGCCTAAAAAGCAGCCCGTAAGATGTGTTAGTCCTGTTTCAATAACTTAAGAATTAAAATAAATAGGAACCATAACAGAAAACACGTTATCCTTTCAAATAAAAAATAGGCATTTACGATGTTAGGTGCAAAATTAAATATTGGAGGTTGAATACAAAAAATTGCGTATAGCGAATGCTGCAATCGTACAAAACCTCCAAGAATTTGTTTGCACCGTACATTGTACATTGTTTTTTGTACTTCTGCATCTGTAACATTAAGCAAAATAAATTTAATAAAAATTGCATATGATTTTGAATACATTGCAAACAAAACATTCTAAATTTAACAAAAGTCTAGTTTACTTGTCAAAATGCATAAAATAACATTAGAACGATAGTAATCGATTTAAGGTTATCTTTCAAAATAACCACTTTTGAAGAATAATTATTACTGGTGCAGACCGACAGTGTTGCCAAGCCAACGTGCGATTTTATTTACAGCACATTCAAACGCTACTTTCATGCATATTGGTATCAAAAACCCTTTACTACCAATAAATTTAAGTCGCAAAATTTACTCGGGACAATTTTATTAGCATTTTTAGTTTGTAAGATAGTTTATAGCAGCTTTTCTCAAACTTAAAGTAGCAACCAAAATAATTTTCAAAAAATTTATGAGAAATTTGCCGGCGACATTTTTGTAGCTCACCTTACAAAGTCAAAGAAATAATTTTTTGATTGACTGTTTATTAATGAATTATTTTACCTAAAAAAGTATGCATTAATGAATTTCATTAATGCGCGCACTGTTTTTTTATAACTTATGAAGTAACTTTTAGGATTTTAACGATGTTTTGATTATATGTATAAGTTGACAGATTTAAATTATTTTATGTGAAGTATAATGTCACTGTCAATTAATGCTATTTTGATAATTCTAGAATATGTCAGGATTTAAAATTTTGTCACTGAATAAATTTAGATTTTCTGGATATTTTTTAGAAGCGAAGAACGAAAAAATTTGGTCATTAGTTCATGTGTTAATCGGTAATTAATAATCTCAACTATTAAAAATACTTGCTTCTGCTTTAAACAGTATCATTAATTAATCAGCCGTCATTAAGAAACTAATTGATTAAATAACTATTAGAAATGTATTTTAATATTATTTTTGTATAAACAGTTTTGTTTCGCGACTCAATAATAATTTAACGCGACTCAATTTCGGTTTGCGACCGAATTTGGTGTATTTCTATAATTTGAATTTTCCTTTGAATTTTATTTGATGCCCCTTGGAGATTGGAGTTAGAGCAGTTTCACTGTATATTAGAGAGGGTTGTTCAAAATACTGGACATATTTAGATATTTGATATATGGACGTTTAAAATAATAGAGATATAGTGTTATTCAAAATAATGGGACATATTTAGTAATTGATACAGGGTTGTGCAAATTAAGGGACATATTTAAGTATTTGATAGGACTTTTAAAATAATAGACATATTTGATACAGGATTGTTCAAAATAATTAAATATATTTAAATTATTTTGAACAATTCTGTATCAAATATGTCTATTGTTTTGAAAGTCAGACATATTTGATTCAGATATATTTAAATATTTAACACGGGGTCGTTCAAAATAATAGCTATTTGATACAGGATTACTCAAAATATTTGACATATTTAAATATTTTATACAGGGACGTTCAAAATAATAGACATATTTGATACAGGATTATTCAAAGTAATGAACACATTTACATACTTGATACAGGGTTGTTCAAAATAATGGACATATTTACATATTTGATAACTAAAGACATGTTTAAAAGAATAGACATATTTCACACAGGTTCAATAATTGACATATTTAGATATTTAATACAGTAAGGTTCAAAATAATAGAAATATTTGACACAGGATTGTTCACAATAATAGACATATTTAGAAATTTAATGAAGGACATTCAAAATAATAGACCTATTTGACACAGGATTGTTCAAAATATTGGACACATTTAGATACTTAATACAGGGTTGTTCAAATCAATGGATACTTGATAATTTGGTTGTTCAAAATAATGGACAAATTTAGATATTTGATACAGGATCGTTAAATAATATATATTTTTGAGTTTTTTATCTATTTTTTTAATTTTTCTCTAGTTTGTTGTATTAATAAAAGAATTGATTTTTTTCTGTTAATTTTTATTTACTTTGTTCATTTTTTATTTATTTTTTGTTTTTTAAGTTATTATTTACTTTTCTTCATTTATTTTTTGTTTTTTTCTAAATTTTGTTTTTTTTTTTTTTTAATTGTGATGACAGTAATATCTTTATAAATGTTCACTGGTTGCTTAAATAGTATGTAATAATTACGATTATTTTTTAAGTAGTTTACCGTGATTTTAGATAAAACAGAAATTTAGTAATAAGCGGACAAGTATCGGATTTTGGGAGATTTTACTCTAATATATTTTTTAAACGTTAAAAAATCACAGACATATTTGATACAGGATATTTCTAAATAATGAACACATGTACATACTTGATACAGAGTTGGTCAAAACAATGGATATATTTAGGTACTTGATACAGGGTTGTTCAAAATAATGGATGTATTTACATATTTGATACAGATATGTTTTAAATAATTTACACATTTGGTACATAATTGTTCAATAATTGACATATTTAGATATTTAATACAGTAACGTTCAAAATAATAGAAATATTTGATATAGGATTGTTCACAATAATAGATATATTTAAAAAATTGATAGAAGAACGTTCAAAATAATTTGAAATATTTCATACAGGATTGTTCAAATTATTGGACACATTTAGATACTTGACACAGAGTTGTTCAATTCAATGTACATATTTAGATACTTGATAATTTGGTTGTTCAAAATAATGGACATATTTAGATATTTGATACAGGATCGTTAAATAATATATGTTTTTGATTTTTTTATCTATTTCTTTTTTTTTTAGTTTGTTGTATTAATTAAAGAATTGATTTGTTTCTGTTAATTTTTATTTACTTTTAAAGTACTAAAATTATGTTTGTTCAATTATTTTGAGATCATGCTTGACATATTGTGGAAACAAAACGTCAGCACAATATGTAAAATATTATTTATCAATCAAAATCAAAACCATTAAAATTGTGTGAAAAAAAATTAAACTGCATTTCAAAAAGGAAGCATTTTAGCTGCGTTCGTTTATTCTGCACCGAACACATTTTTTTACACGAAATGCACTTTAGCCGTTTGCAAATTGACAATATTTATTTTAACACAATTTACAAACAACACGTTTATTTATTACGGTGTAGTGTACACACAGACAGACGCCACATGACCATTACACCGCCCCTCAATAAATCGTTTCCGAACGCAACTTTTGACGTCAATTGCTGCTCCAGCTGCTCGCCCACATAAGGGCCATATCTTAAAGCCACGGCCAATGCTAAATTTCCATAAATGGGTATATGACAACTCTAGTATTTAACTCGCTAATGCTAAATCTAACTTTATTACTAATGCTAAATCGGTTCCATAAATTAGACATAAGGGAAGCTAAAATTATACAGGATGCTCCACCTAAGAAAGATCAGCCGTTTTTTTGCGTTATCCTTGGACTTAGAGATTTTAGTTTTGGAGGGTGTAATATAGACAAAGCAAAGCAAAACATTAAAGCTGCAAAATTACAGATTTTAACTTTTAATTTTCATTGTTTTCACAATTTTTACGATTTTTACGATATTTGAAGTTTTTCGCGTGATTTTCATAGTTTTCTGAATTTTTTACATGTTTAGTATATACAGGGTTAGTAAAAATACCAGAACGGTCAATATCATATCGGTCATATCTCGACAAAAAAATTGAAATCTTAAATATCCCCCATTTTAAAAAAATACGTTGTTTTGTACTCTTTACCACACCTTGGGGTGGGGGTCAAGGGTCGAGTGTAGAATTAGATAGCATTTTACAAACCATTAAAGATATAATTTTTGTTTTTTTTATCTCAAGATGTCGAGAAATACACTATAATTTCTCGAGATATTTGACCGTTCCTGTAATTTTGGCTAAGCCTGTATATTAAATAATTTTTTATTTCCTAATCTATCTCAGAAAACGCAGTTTAAGTAATAGAATGTGAGTTGGTGGCTGCGGAGGTAGTATGGTATTTCCGCCCACTGAAATTTTGTGAAATGGTTGATGGGACAAACTTGGTGTAGGGCAGTCCCTACTTGGAGCGTCCACTTTTTCAGGAAAAGTACTGATCACTTTCTTTCGTATAAGCAGTAGATCTCGTGTACTGGCTAGATATTACATGGACGTTAAAGAACCAAATAATTCAGGGTGCAATTCCCGAATTAACGGCAAAATTTCCAGTAATGCATTAAAGAAGAAGAGTTATAAAATGACAACTACAAATAACGTTTCCAAAGTATAGCTTATACAATTTTTTGTTAACTATCGGAGTTTATAGAATTTTTATGACCAGAAATCGTATGAGATGTTTTGGAATGTCATTTTTAGTTCTCATTTCAAAGTAAGACAAAGAATTTACAAGTTTGGAGGTGTTTAATACCCTTTTTGCGTAGCCGCCTAACGATTTACATACACCCTATCTATGACTTTTTCACAGGTGATACGCAAATGTTCAGTTCTGGTACGAACATTTTTCTAGTGGACTTTTTTCATTTCTTATTTATCTTAACATGTTTTTTGCAGGGCTTTTGAGCAAATGCTTGCAAATGGCACTCATAAAATTCCAGCCGTATGAACGGAACCGAAGTACTGGCTCAAAACAATCAAAATTCACTATCAATTTTATCTTTTATATTTTGTTGGTATACTTTGATATTCTTATTTTATTTTGTTAAATTGGTTTAATTCGTTATTTTTGTTCATGTTTTATGCTGCACAAAGCCGGCCGGCCCCATTCTTATTTTTAAATATCCAATTTGGTTTAAAACAAAATAATAAATAGTTTCTTTTAAAATCAACTTGTTTTAAAGTTTTTGTTTTACTTGTGGCATTTGAATTTTTTTTAAATCAACATTTAATTCTCACAAAACACATACGTTCATCAGTTTGTTTCAATATAGTTTTTTTGTTTGTGTGCAAAAATAAATAAAGATCAAAACTTATGTTAATTTAATGTACATTTTGTAGCGTTGCTTTGCGCGAACCAATTTGCTCACAACTTATTTTCAAATTTTTATTGAATATTATAAATGTTTTTTTATTACTTAAATATATTATCTAAAATAAACACGACTTACTTAATTAAATGTGGAGAATACAACATTATTTGCTGTTTTTATTTTCTGAACAAATGATAATATTTCAACATTTATCAAAAATATTATTGTCTGGCGGTTAACGAATGTGTTAATAACCTTCTAACGATAATATAATTACTAACTAAACAAAATTTGGAGTCGGCTTCCAATAGAAGTATTATAATTATTATTTAAAATTAATCATAAAATTATATTGGTTATTTTCAGATAAAATGGAATTATGCTAATAAAACAAAAAAAATATTGCAACAATGAATGAAAGTACATTTTTTGTAAAAAACCATTTTATTATTTTGGTAAAAAACCCTTAAATAAATCAAAACAATTGAAAGAATAATTATGTTGTTCTACATTCACAATAATTTAGGTAGTTATGAAATTTTTATCTATACTTAAAAGTAAACTTACTTTTTATCATATCATGTAAAACATGTTTAAATGTACATACGAGATTTTGCAGTATTACCGACGAAATGCAAAACGTGTTTTTCAGTAAAATTAATTCAGAAAATTATAATTTTTGAAATTGCGAAATTCTACAAAGACGGCGCTCCTGTTACGGGGATTCCCCTATTTAAACTGCATTTTAATTTATCGACTTATGTAATCGTGTACGCTCCACTCCAAGCAGAAAACCAGTTGCGTTTGTTTCGACAATGTTAAAGTGCTTTTGTGAATTATGTGACATTACAAGGCATGTTGTAGCATGAATTTAGGTATGTGCGCTTTAATCATAACCATACAGATTGTGCATTCATCATTAGATAAATCGTGGTGCTTAATTATGTTCATCTGTTCTTTATTACATCTGTTTGAAGATATCTTTCTGTCGGATTCAATATCGGAGGTTAATGTCACATCAACGACTGAAGTATTTTCAATAGAATGTCATTGATGTTATTGTGTAATAGTAATTGTAGCAGTAAAAATATGTAATATACATATTTTTTAATTATTTTCACGCAAATTGTAATTAATAAATAAGTACAAAATTAATTCGAACCTTTATAAAACAAAAATTTTGCAATTAAGCAAAATATTGTAATTTATAGAATGTTAACAAAAATAATGGTAGAAAAGGACGGGGTGCACGTTTTCCATATTTTGTTATTTACTTTTAATATTGTTAAAAATGAATTATTCGATAGACTTTAACGCGAGCAAACGAAAAAAAAAATGCCACGACTTTCTGTTGGAGGGCGCATAATTCGCACCGAAATGCACAGTGGGACAAGGGCAGCCCAGAAATTCCAAATAAATGAAGTGCAATTGTTTTAAAATAAATATATCCGGTTTACAATTGGTAATGGTTAATAGACAGATTGTTTACGGTTAATTTATGAATGATACTTAATTTCTGACTGAACAAACCTCATATTCCTATACATTAACACATCTTTATTACACTTTCCCACAAAGTACCAACAACTATGACTAAGCGTATCATTGTTTCTAAATAAATTAAACACGTTTCTTTGATTATGAATAAGTTTGATTGAATTTGGACTTTGCCTTTGTAGCTGTGATGCTGGCGGATACACATATTTACCGGAACCGGATTACCAAAATAACCGGAACTAATTGGAACCGAGTTCGAGACTGGATCCAGCCGGATCTATAATAACTATAAAAAATAATAGTACCTAGTCGAGATGGTATTATATACGAGTCCTCGAGAGCGTGAAGTAATAAAACCGCGTGTACTCAGAAACAGCCTAGCCAGCTGCTATTGTCAATGAAAATCAAACATCAACATTCGTCTTGCTCAACAGTTTTATACAACACATACATTTTGTGCGTTAGTAAAGTGGAGAGTCGATTACATACAAGTATGATAACATTTAAAAAGTGAGTGTGAAAACTGTCAAAGGCAGACAGAATTACTTTGAAATCCATTCGTTTGCTAGATCCAAATGACAGAAAATTTGAATTTCTTTTTTAAATTAGCAAAAATATATTTATCCGCAATGAACACGAAAATTTCGACAACAATCGATATAATACATACTAATATTGCAAGTAATATTTATTTGCAATTTAAATTATTAAATTGAGCCTAAGTTGAAACTTAGAATAATATAATTATTAAATAGTTACCAAGCCATTACTCCATGTTGAAAATGTTTCACTTTCTCTCGACGCGGTTGTAAGAACATAAAGCCAGTTTCAGTTACTACCCTGGTAGGCTTAATTTGTTGGAACATCAGACATGTAATCTAAAGGTTGTGAGTTTGCTCCCCACCGGGGTGAAATTTTGAAACATTTATTTCAACATAGTGTAATGTGGTAATTTTTTAATTTATAAAAATATGTTCATGCGATCGAAATGGCGCCGAGTGTATTGGGACATAGTTTTTGTTTTTGTTCCGATTTGTATACAAACTTATATCAAGCTCTGTTCGTTTCAATGGTTTTTGGATTGTGTAATAATTGGTTACACATTCCACAGTTAGTTCCTTACAAGGTTTGCGGAATGTTGTGAAATTGTTGCAAAATGTTGAAAAATTTGAAAAATTTTAAAGATGATGTAATATATGGCAAATTGCGCAGAAGCAACACTACACTTCTTATATCGCTCATATAATGCTATTTAGCCGTCTTTTATGGTTCGTACGGACTAGGGCAAGTAGTTCAGTAAAGTAACGAGTAATTTAGTATTGAAACGTGTGCGAACAGACAAATTTAGTCGAGTAGACAGTAAAATAAAATCTATTATAAATTGGTTTAGTGGCAAGTAGGTCACTCGCTACACCACTACTGTACTGGCTTAATGCGAACGACTCTTTATGCAATGTTGAATCTGAATGGTGCTTCCAAATCATTAATCTTTATTTGTTCTGTACAAATTAATTAAAAATGTAAATAATGTTAAAAGTTTTAAATCATTAATTGAATCATAAGGATGGTAAGAATTTTGTTGAATAATGTATTATATACTACAATTATGATTAAAGTTAATTTTAATTAAATATAGTTTTTAATGAAAGAAATTTCAAAACGATTTAACCTTATACTATCGTTTAAAAACCCATTTGGTAAAAAAATTAAGTTAAAAAATGACAATTGACAAATGATGAGCGACATTAAAATTCATTTTTATAAACACACATAAAATACCTCACCTTTGCTTTGCTGGAACATTTAATTAATTATTGAAAAAAATAATTAAAAATAAATTAATTTAAGATAAATATTTTTTATTATCATATGTACTAAAAAATATATTTCGACATTAATGTCATAACAATGGTTAATTATATTTGATTCATAATCATGTAGCAATACATGGAAGCAAATATAAATAGCCCGTTGGACGCCAATGTAATTATCATTGATCCGACCTTGTACGCGTATTTTGGCTTACATATGGATAGTAGTTCGGGGAATCCCCGCTTATTATTTGTTTCGGTGTGTGTGTTTGTATAATTTAATTAATTATCTGTCCGTAGGTTTATGTTAAATTCTATTATTTCCCATTTGTGTCGTTTTAATTTTGGTAAATTTTTTGTAATTTTTTAAATTTTTATTTATTTAATTGAAACTTTTATGGCGAGATGTGAGTAAACAAACGGAGCAAAATGTAACAATTTGAGTGGTTGAGGTTGGGGATATAGACAGTGAGCGAATGGGATTGAGAGTTAGACTAAAGACAAGTACAATCTTTTCGATGCATTGACCAATTAATGAACAACCAAAACTATTGGTTTGTGTATATGTATCTGTATGATAAAAGTAACTAATAAAATATACTATCATAAATTTTGGTCGCACCACAATTTTTGTATGTAGGTATAAATTAAATAAATAGATTAAATATCCAGTTTTGACAAGCAATGTTTGATATATTCACATTTTATTGTAGGTTATGAATACAACAAAACAATCGTAGAGTGAAGCCAAAACTAAATAACAATAAATAAAAACATAGGAAACAATAAAATACTCAAAGAATAAACAGTAAAAACGAACAGAAACAACAAAATTAAACACGCCATTAATAAGAATTAAATAAATGAACAAACAACACATAATCCCGAACCACTATATCAAATTAGAATATTATAATTGAAGACCTTGGGAAAACAAGGCTCACATCTCAAATTTTGAAGAGTTGATATTTTTAAATTGAAATATGTTAATAACATGTTATAATGATTATATATGTTTGATCTGTGTATATTGGGGTATCCAATGAACGGGTAAAAATCAATCAAAAACTGTAGTTAATTTTTGAGTTTCAATTTGAATTACTCAATGAATTCCACTTGTGGCCAATAGCCTTGTTGCCCCGACGTTTTCAATTATTAACTAATTACTATGGTATTACCCCATTTTGAGATAAATGTAAAATGTAAAAATTTACCTCTGGTGGGGATCGAACCCACTACCGTTGGGCTACATGTCTACTGCTCTACCAATTGAGTTACTGAGGTATCTCAATTGGCATTAATTTTATGTTCAATAACCACGCCAAAGTGAATTTTTGAATCTTATAATACATTAATTATATGTTTACATATACACAATTGTGTGTATTTCTCGTCTAGCAGAATACACACGGAAATTTTGGCTGCGACCGATATATTGTAAATAGTAATTATTTACTATTTAAATATTTAAATTGTAAAGTTGAAATTAAAATATTATTATTATTAAATAATTGCTATGCCATTATTCCATTTTCAAATAAATGTTTCAAAAATTCAAATCATGTGGAGATCGAACCCACAATTGACTTACATGTCTACTGCTCTGCCAATTGTACGACTGAGATATCTTAATTGGCATTGGTTTTATGTTCTATAACCACGTCGAAATGAATTTTTGAATCATTCTTCTTATTTCGCTTCTCGAACATAGTTTTGAGCGGTTGAGAAGTAGATGGGCCGCCGCGTTTGCAAGACAAACCGTTTTATCGAAATCGTACTCATTTGAAACATATTGCAGCAGACTTCGCGCCGCCTTTGCGCCTCGCTGCGAACTTTGCGGGCGGCGAGGCACAATCGCCGGCCGTTTTGACGAAATCTTACCGTTACTTTGTCAAAATACTTTGAGAATACTTGCTGATAATAAATAACTATTTGAATAAATTTGCCTTTAAAAATAAATTAGAAACTGGTTTAAACCTATTCTATTTATGTTTTATGGAAATATGAATTTCAATATTTTTTTTAATATTGCAACTATTTATATTATATTCCTAATTTTATAGGGGAAAATTATACATTAATTGCCATTAATGCCAAACGACAAATTATCGTTATTATACATAAACAAAATAAACGCTTGTTGCACAGCTGAAGGTAAACGTAATGTCGATAGATACTGATGTCGGCCTCGTTAGTTAACACACAAATCACGCACGCGCACTGCATTTTAAATTAAACAAATCTCGACAAGTATTTAACCCTGCTATTTTGTAAATGAAGAAATTAAGGATATGTCATGCATTTGTGCAAATAAATTAATTTAAAATGGTGAAATTTCTCTGAAGGAGCGATCCCTCTATTTTACCTTACAATTTGTTGCATTTATGACTATACAGGGTGAGTCATAAGTAGGTGTAAATAATATTTCCACATTTATTGTTGATCTCCTTTTTCCTTTTTTTTTCGTTGTGTGAAAGAACGCGAAGACCATTTGGCCACCGTTGTTATATATTATAATAACTATTGTGTTTTATTGCTCATACTTCTAGTTTCAAAAATACAACATAAGAAAAGTCGTATTGAGCAGTACACCTTTTTCGGATAAGAAGGTGTAGCTTGGATGAAGATGTGCATGTAAAAGTGCCCAATAATTTAGGTTGTAATACCTGAATTAGCGGCAAAATTTCCAGATGAAGTTAACCTCTGGCGTCGGTTCACAGATGACAGAAATAAGCCGACGTTAAATAATCAAAAAAAAAAGAAAATCGGTATAGTGTTAAAAAACGGTACATTTCCGGGACATATACAAATGCGGGACAGAACACCAGAATTCGGGACGAAGGTCACCCTACCATATACCGATTTTCTTAAAAACGGTATTAAGTAACTTTTTATCAAGGGTGCTTAAAGATTATAAGTTTTAAGAAATAACAGTTTTCTCGTGATCATAATATAGTCATAATTTTGCAATCTCAGTGTATTTGACTAATAAAAAGTATTTTATTGTTTTCAGTAAGTAAGTACAAAAAAGGCAAATTTTAATAAAGCTTATCTTATTTTTGGAGCTAAAAAAGTTTTGCCGTATTCTACAAAAAAATGGTCATAATTCGAAATTGTAAGTATTATTTGTTATTGTTATTTTGCAACATTTTTTGATAAATCGTCTAAAAAAAATGATAGTTCACCTTAAAACTTTTTTACATTTTTTGGTTATTGTCTATCCCCCCCCCCCCCATACAGGGTTAGAAAAGCCATTTACCGGAACGGCCAAATATCCCGAGAAAAACCAATCAAATCGCAAAAACAAAAAATGGTTTCTAATATAAAAATACGAGACTTTTGTTTTGTTGAGTTTTTTTTTTAGTAAAATTCCATTCCGGTAATTTTGACTAACTATATATTAAAAAAATCTAATATGGTACAAAGTAAGTTTCTAAACAAGCAGACCAAGACCCCCATATTTATTGTTTTTATTCATTTTTTTATCATT